>WYDI02041716.1:0-89196 GCA_009867235.2 Psittacus erithacus
GCTGAGGCTCCTGGGCGCTGAGCTTCCCCCGCTCAGGTGTTGAAGGCGGCCTCTCTCGAGCTGCTCACCTCAGCAATTCAATTTTCTGCCTTTGCTCCGGTATAGGGTGTCTCCTATGGTATATAGTCCTTCCGTTACCCTTCCCATGAGCTTCCCACGAGTGTGGCTCCTTTTCCATAGGACGCAGTCTTTCAGGAGCAGGCTGCTCCATGCTGGGTCTCCCACAAGCCACAGCTCCTGCCAGAAAATGTGCTCCTGCATGGACTGCAGGTGGGTATCTGCTCCACCATGGACTACGGGGGTATAGAATACCTTACCATGGTCTTTGCCATGAGCTGCAGTGTGGTTATCTCTGCTCCAGTGTTTGGAGCATCTCCTCCGCTCCTTCTTCACTGACCTTATGTCTACAGAGCTGTTTCATGTCTTCTCATTCCTGTCTCACAGCTGTTGAGCAGCAGTTTTTTATCTTTAAATATGGTATCACAGAGAAACTGTCAATGCCATTGACTGGCTCATGTTTGGGCAGCGGCAGGTCCATCTTGAAGCTGGCTGGACCTGCCTCTGTCAGACATGAGGGCAGCTCCTGGTGTCTTCTCACAGAAGCCACCCCTGCAGCACCTCACCAGCCCTGCCACCAAAACCTTTCCACATAAAACCAATAAAAAGGATTAGAGAAGGAGTCTCAGGCTGGACCTGACTGTGAATGTTACCAAATCATTTAAAAAGAAGAATTACATTTATTTGAAAAGTCGCAGCAGTTTTGTTTCAGTTGTGAGTTTAAGCTTATCACACAGACAGTTATTTTGGCACAAGTTGGATTTATTGAGGATTGCAGGTTTGCCTGCAAAGCAAAACTCCTTCAAAACAAGCTGGACGAGGCGTTCACAGTGACCAAGGCACCTCTTTTTGCCTCCCTTTGGTTAAGTCTAAGATGAGCCATGAAAGAAAACTCAAGAGATGATGATCACACATGAAATCATTGAGACCTTCACAGTCCCAGTCTACCTCTCACACAGTGACATGAGCACTGTGTTGGGCTCAATTACTGTCTGGTTGATCCCTGCAAAGAGGGAAATCCATAGTCTGGATCCCTCTGATGACCATGCAGGTTGTTAAACAGCAAGATTTCCATTTTGCTTCTCACCTTGCTCTCTAGCATGTGTGTAACTAACTCACAAAATTACTATTCCAGCTCAAACTCCTTGAATTTACCCACAATAAAATCATTCAAGTTGCTAATTCACCTCTGAACTTTTCAGAGCTGGACCTCAATACCCAGCAGCTGTCTATCACATACCACTCTTACATATTTCCCTTAGTGTAATCAATTTCAACCTCTGCTGTGCCAGTTGTTGTAGAAATAGTCACTTTTTGTCATTTTCTATAAAGTGCAAATGCTACAGGCCCTTCAGACACTGCTATACACACATGGTGAACCCACCTTTAAAAAATGTTTCTCATAAATCTTTTCTGTCACCTCTGTTTTGCTAACATTAAATTGAAAAAAGGGGGAAGGGAAAGGAAAAGATCCTCTACAAAGCTATTCTGGGTTTTGCTTTATAACAATTTATTTTTTTTATTTAACTTTATTTTATTTTTAACCATAAGCTATCTTTTTTACATTGAAAAGCCAAGTTATTATTTCCTGGAGGTTTACACTCAAAGCCTCAGATTGTCAGTTCATTTAATGTCAATTTACTTTATGCTTCATGCCAGTTTTAAGGCTCAGCAAGAATTGACAATGCAATCCTTTCACAGTATCAGCTGTCTGTGTTTTCTCCAACAGCAAGATTTCAAATCAAGGATCTAATAAACTAGTAGCTCCTCCAGTTAGTAGTGAAATGTTCTTTCAATTCCACCACTTAAAGAACTTCAAACAGACCTCAGCTATACAGCAAAGATTATAACTATACCAGAAATGTATCTTATTTGCATGCACAGGATCACCAGGGTTTGACTGTAATAGAGAGAATATATGAAGAAATGCAATTTTGCTTAAAGTAAATGTGCTTGTGAATGTTCATATATCTGTAAGCAGACTACACATACAGACTTGGAAAGAAAGTCCAAGAGACTGGAGATGATGCATACAGTGGTTAAATTACTTATTTGTGAAAGTGTTAAGTGAAGTGCAGTCCTGTGAAGCTTGCATGCTGAGTTAGCTTGGAAAAGGTGTTATGCTCACTCAGACTGGTTGCATCAACTCCAGACTCTTCAGTGCTGAGGTTAACACTAAATTTTACTGAGCTGCAATCTTTTATGCCATTTTCTGTTCATTGACTGGCCTATCTGCTATCCCAGCTTCCCACTTCAGACTTCTGAGTTTGGCCCAGTGTTCACGCACCCAGAGGGCAGGAAATGTAAAAAACTCCACCTGTGAAGCCTAAAGGGACCTTTAAATTACTCAATGAAATACATCTTTTATGTGTGCCTTTCATTCCCTGAAGGGGCATGAGGTTGCAACTCCGCTAAAAAACGTAACGAAGAAGAACAAGTGACGAAGAAGAGCAGAAATTCTTGTTAATCCACAGAAGTATTTCTGACCTTCTGATGTAAAGTCAACATTGATAATGTAACAGTATAGGAATGCACACCTCCACCAGTTGGAGCTGGGTTGAGTTGATGCCCAAGAGTGTGCTCCTAAAACATGCAATATTGGGGATCAGAAGAAGAAGGAGTTATAGGCTTTGCTTATTTGAACTCTTGTTTTGGGAACTAGCCAGAGGTGTTTTGAAATTCCTGAGTTAGATTCCCAGATCAAATACCTTGCCACTAAAAATTCCTGGAAAATAGAGTATATCAGAGATGTATTTCATGTCTTTCCTCCTTGAGTTCTTATTATCTCTTCTGGAAGAACTGATAATGGTGACTTTTGCAGTGAAGTAGCTTTGTTCTTTCTGCTCCCAGTCAGCTAGTCCAATCCAAAGTAACACGGTGACAACTCCTCTCAGCAAGAGAATATGTTGCTTGGGAGCAAACACCTTAACTGATGTTACTTAACTGAATCTACAGGCCTATCCACATAACAATGCTCACCAAAATTAATCTGAATTAGGCTTTTTAAAGTGGATTAATTAAACTACTTTAAACTCTTATGTGGACATCCTTGTTAAAAATTAAAGAGGCTTAATTCAATTTAGCTGAATTAACTTTCAAAGTGAATTAAGCCAAATTGAATTACAGCCATTCCAGTCCACACAAGGATTTAAATTCACATGTTGTGGGCTCCAGTCATGTTAACTGAGCAAAGAGCTGTAATGAGTTGTTGCCATCTCCCAGTAATTTATTACCATATTGGTACCAGAGGTTACTAGTCTTACTAGAACTAGTAGACTAGAATTCACGAAACAGAAGTTATGGCTGTACTTATCCACTCAAGTTCGGTTGGGTACCTTTGAAACCTTTCTTCATTAGCAGCTGATACACCACACTGCAGACTGAAACAGTTGAGACAGCTGGTCATGTACTCTAGCTGCTCTGCCAGAAGATTATTACATCCAAGGAGGGCAGGATGGAGCATCTTAGATTATAGAATCATTAAATTCCATAGAACGGTTAGACTTGGAAGGGGCCTTAAATATCTCCTACTTCCAAGCCCCCTGACACTGGCAGAGACACCTCTCTCTAAACCAGTGGAAGGTCAGATCAGTTCTTGAGCTTGAATTCAGTCATTTCAGAGGTAGTTACTGAAAATAGTGCAACTGTTGTTAGAAAAATGCCTTTGGTAGTAGAAGAGAGGTTATGGAAGTTTATTTTCAGGGTGGAATTAATTCCTTTTTATCTTTGCTGTCAAAAAGCAACTCCTAGACCAATGGATTCAGATTCAGTACCTCCAGAAAGCTATGTACCCCATCCAAAAAGAACTATGCATGATAGCTAGATGGTACCAATCTCTTTTAACTTCTATTTTGTTAGTACTACATAACAGCCTATCAAGAGGGAATTACTTGGTTTTCCAGTTAACATCAAGTTGAAGTTCCAAACAACTACTACAAAGAATTAGGAGAATAAAAGTCTTTTAGTTTGGAATCCCTGCTGTGAATAGTCTAGGACGCAAACTTTGCAATAAACAACAGGTTTCCTTGCTCCTGTAAGAACTGGGAAGAATATCACCTTTTATTTTTTTAACCTTCTAGCCTCTTGTGTGTTAGCAAATCACTTATCTATCAAGATCTGAAAAGCAGTCTTTTAACAACATTTGGCTGGCATCCATAACAAATTGAAAGCATCACTAGCAAAAGTATAATTCAAGTGTTCAGTAGCTGCAGGTCATTATATATTGTTTCTATTTACTGTCTGACTAATTTATGTACATAACCAACAGATCCTAAAGTGTGGATTTTGCAATGAGACAGATCATTTCAAAATTCACCAGCCCTAAGTATTAGACCACTGCAGAACGAAACTCATATTTGCTGTTTGTCCCAATAAATCTTAAGGATTCAGGTTCTTGTAACAAAAGGTGCAGAGGGGAGATGACTGCACTTAGACTGTTTGGGGTTTTTTTTTAATTCAAATTAATATTTTGCGGGGAGAAGAGAGATAATTGTTTCTTTCTAAACACTGATCACAAAGGTGTACAAACTAAACGCAAAACCAAGACCCAGACAGAAGTGTAATTTTGTTGTTGGTCAAGTTCTTGACAAGTTTCTATTTCCTTCAGTAAGTAAAACTTGGCACAGTATGTAATTCTGAGGAAAGAAGCTGACAGGTTTTTTCTCCTATGCAGTAAACTGGAACTATTTTTTCCCAGTGTGTTTGAACTCAGTTTCACTGCACTGCAAGTTGACTTAAGGAGTGATCCAAAACCCATCTAGGTCATCAGGGCTAAGATTTGCATCTCTTAACTTTAAACAGGTAGAAGTTAGACGCCTAATCTAAGCTAGTTACCCTAGGCTTCCGTCAGAGTCAATGGAGGGAAGCTTTCTGAGGCAAATTCATTCTGTTTATCTTAGGATACATGAATCACCTTAGGAGGAGCTTGTTGCTCTTCACTAACTATAAATGAAGCCATAGGGTGGCAGATTCAGGTTTAAGCTGCTAGATTGCAGACATTTAACTTAGGGCACATGAATTTCACCCTGGGAAGCTTGTATTTTACTTCTCCAACCTGCAAACCTGATCTTACGCAACTCCAATAATTCCAATTATTCCTTGCAAGGCACTTGCAAGTGTGGAAACTTTATATTGAAACTTGTTGGTAGCAAAATAACATCTGTTTACAATTAAAACGTCTTCCAGGCCCAAGAATTAATCTTGGTTTCTGTCTTTGCCTTCCGTTCGTTTTTCCCTTTCACTCACCCTTCCGTACATGATCTTGTACTTTCTCCTTATTCTGTGTGTTTGGCCAAGCTGTTACATGTGCTGATTGACCAACAGGTTGCTGTCTCCTCAGAATAAGCAAAGAAATACTTTAAACTCTCCTTCCCATGGTGAGGGCACTGTTGGTTATCTTTATTTTCCCCAGCTGCCAGCTTCCACAAAGCTTGTCTTTGAGACATCTAACCTCTCAGTCAAATGTGGTTAAAATCAGCCAGTTTGTTTACAAATTATATGAGGGAGGAAAAAGAGGATGCAAACATAGTGATGGGCAGTACACATTCCCTTAAAATTAAATTAACTGTATGCTTCCTTACGACTAAGAAATCTGGTAAAAGTTCTAGTATCAAGTGAGGCAGGAAAGACCTTTTATTTTTGGTATAATTCCCCCCTGGGAATGCCTTAGTTTGTTATGCCCTGAAACACAAAGCATTAACAGCCTTTTAGAGAGTGCCAACACATGGTGGAGGTAGCTACCTGCTCTGTTTTCCATAAAACGGGTGTTAATAGGCTCTAGAGGGGTTCCTCAGTAAAGAACGGAGAAGTTCAAGCATTTATTGACTGGCTTGTATCTTGTAGAAGTATTCGAAGTGGAACATAGGAGATGGGGAGAAAAGCCACACAAATGAGAAGCTACTAATGAAGTGTTTTTACACTTGGAGTTCGATGTGTGAGCTTGTAAAAGCTGATTAACTATTGTTGTGTTTTCATCTAACTGGTTTGATAATTTGTTGGTTAAATGGCTCAGCTGAGAAACCAGTGAGTGTCCTTGGAAACACGCTGGTGCAAAAGTTAAAGACTCAAATCCAAGCAGAGAAGGCAAGTTTATGTTGTGAATCGATGATACGCTTCTCTTTTAATAGGTGAAAGAAAGAATTGGCTGAAAAGTCATATTTTGTTCTTACAAAATTCTCTTTGAGCCTATTCCAGTCATTAAAATTGAAATTTCTAGACTTATTCATAATAAAGGCAAATAACAAGTTGAATCTTCTTTCTTCCTTGACTTCATCTTTCTCTTTTTCTCTTTTTTGTTCTCTCCTTTTCTTCCACCTTCATTAAAAGACTCTTTCGAAGACAATATTCTGGTCTCAAAACAGTTAACTAGCACATTAAAGCAGCAGTAATATAATAGCAGAGGCCTGAAAAAGCAAGTTGGAGAAACTGCAAGCTTCACTTTTCAAAGGAAAAACACTGGAAATTTGTAGTAGAGGATGGACAGGTGAAAATGCAGAAGTTTTTGTTTATTATGCTTTTTTGCTCTGTCTTTCCAAATGTCTTCCCTTATTCCTACTTCTGAACTTAAATTTAGCCACTTTAAGATTGTAAATCTGTTGGCTAACATAAGGGCTGGGAATTTTATGGGCTTAAGCAAATGCCTGTCTCTGAACCAGCAGGTCCCTGCAAATCTTACTGATTTTAGTCTGATGATTTAGCAGTCTAAATGATTAGCTTTTTTTTTTTTTCTATTTTCCAGCCAATTCTACTAAGAAAAAAAACCATAAATAAATTAATGTTAAGAATGTTAATTTACTTTTTCAGGTGTAGTTCATAAAAACACTGAGTCATTTCCCCCCATTTAGAGGAGGCAGAGTCACGATCAGATCTTAAGTTTATTCTACTTTTTTTTAAGCAATATTGAAAAAGGAAGTTAAAAAGCAACAAAATAATCAAATTATTTAATTTGGAATGGATCTCTGGAGGGCTGTAGTTCAACCTCTTACTCAAAGCAGGGTGAGCTTCAACAATATATCGGGTTGCTCAAGGTCTTTTCCAGTTTGCTTTGGACTGTCTCTGAGGATGAATATTCCACAACCTCACTGGGCCCAAGTGCAGTATCTGATAATTCTCTCTCGGTTTTTTGGGTTTGGTTTTTTTTTTAATATCTAATTATAATTTCATTTATTGTAACTTTAGTCTTTTGTCTTGTCTTTGTGCATCTCAGATGAGAGCCTGTCTCCGTCCTCTACAAACTCCCATTAGGTAGCTGAAGACAGTAATTAGATTGCTTACTGGCCTTCACTTCTCAAGATGGAACAGACTTAGTTCCTTCAGCCTTGCACCAAATGTGCTTTAGTCTCCAGCTACCTTAAAGGTCTCCACTGGACCCACTCCAGTTTCACAATATAGGACTTCCCGTAAGCCAGACAGAATAATCACTTCATTCAATCTGCTGCTACATTTTTGTTAATGTACCAAGTATGAAGTGGGCCTCCATCACTGCAAGGCTGCACTGCTTACTCATCTTCAGCTTGTTATCTATCAAGTATCCTTTACCACAGAACTGTCTCTCAAGTACCCTTTGCCACAGAACTGTTACGTAGCCATTAAATCCCCAGCCTATGTGATTTCATGAAACCTCTGTGTCATGTGTGTGGACATTTGAGATTGTGTTTGTTTAATTTCATGATGTTTTTACCAGCTCATTCCTCCAGCTAATTCCTTCTTAGTGTCAGTCCCGCTCTTCAGGAGAGATCCAAGTATGGTGTTTCCATACTGAAGAATCACATCCATTTCTGCTGTACAAGAATTGGAAAAAATATCAAGAATAAAAGGGACCCTGGAGAAAAAGAGAAAAAAAAAAACCCAAACAAAAAAACCAAACACATTTTGTATTTATGTATTTTGAAGCCCAGGAAAAATCAATCAAAATGTGAGACAACCGAGCCAGCAGAGAAAGGTATTACAAGACTGGCTGTAAGTTAAAGACAGACAAATTGAAATCAAAAAGCAGTCATGACTTTTGGGCACTGAAATAAGCAACCAGGATGACTGATGGAGTCTCTAGGTTTTGATGTCTTCAGATTAGGTCCAATTGTCTCTCAATGTGACTTACTTTAGCCAAGCACAAATTACTGGTCTTGACACAGGGAAGAGTGGATGAAATGCAATGGCCTGTAGTATACAGGAGAAGAAACTGAATTATCTAATGGACTCTCCCAGGTTAAAGCTTTTGAATTTATGAATAATGTCTGGGACAAATTTGTTGCTGAAATGATACAGATGTCTATAATGATAATGATATTATTGTGGAGCTGCTTTTCTTGCCAAATGCAATCACATGATGTTACCAGAAAAATGGGCATCAAGGCACATATCATTCCAGGAATTTTTTGTTCAAAAAGGATAATATAAACATTGCATTAAATTCTATAACATAGATGTGGACAAACACAGGGTAAATAAACAGATATCATACTTATGCTTTACGTCTATTTTTATTTCTTATATACACATAAAATGTATTAAACTTAAATACATCTAGCATATAAAACAAAACAAGGATTTAAGTTAAAAAAAAAAAGCCCTCATAAGTTAATGATTACTTTAACCAGCAATTGCTGTGCATTGCATGGGAACTCTGTGCCATCAAACACTCATTTTCCAAGGCACCATTCAGCCCAGTTTATTTTCACCATTTCTCATCCTCCCACAATGCACCTCTGTAAACAAGCCTGGCCTGCTATGGCCAATAGGTCCTTCTCAGTAAAGCTGCTCCCCAGTCAAATCACAGCCTGCATGGATGTAGAGAATTAATTCATACCACGCAGAAGACAAGATTTGCCCTTCCTGGGTGGCTTGAGATTCCTGTGGAGCTGCTCCTCTGGACCTCCGGACATCAGCTTTGCTCTCTAGTATATCTGCTCTTTTCAGTCTGGTGTCATCCTCAGACCTGATGAGGTCTTCACATCATAAATAAATATTCTGGGATAGGCTGCTGAGCAGCAAGCCTCTAAATGTAGCTCATACAGGTAGAGTATGAATTATTCGGTACTACTTTTTCAGATTGATCTAGCCAGTTTCTCACCCATGTAGTCATCCACCCATGATCCAGAACCATACAGCAACCTATAGTGAATTTTTACATCCAACCCACTATTTAGTATTTTACCTGAAGAGTAGGTGTACAGGAATAAAGTAAATTATCCATTTTAGGGTTCTTGGACTAATTTCACCTTGCCCCTTCATGGTGCAAATGTTTTTTCTTAAGCCATATCTACACAAAATGTTGTTCCTATTACAAACAAAATCTATTTTTGCAGTTCAAATGGATTTTTCTGGTTTTGGTCTGAAATCCTTCCTAGAAGTCCAAGGATTTCACCCAGTATTGCCACAAAGCCTTCAAATTTATTCAGGATTGCATTAGAGACTATTATTGTGTTCTACAAGAGAAATTCAGAAAGTCTAAAAAATAGAAGGACCAGCCACTTGCACGTGTTTTTGTGAGGTTTATAAGTTACATTGCAAATATAATAAAATAGACATGTAAAATCTTTGACAATTCCTGCTTTTACAGCAATTAATTTAAAAAATAAAGTTCCTGAAACAAGCCCCACCACCAGAAAATCAAGAGTGAGAAAGACAGAGAGATGGGGGAAGACAAAAAGCTGACTGCATGTGGGGCCTTTTTGCTTACAGCTATGAGACAGTACTGCACTTTCTCCTAATAACCTTGACCTGCTTTTCCTGGCTCAGCAGTAGCATCTGTGTCACATCGGCTTAGCATCTGTTTATCAATCTAACAACACAAACCTGATTCCTGCTCCTATTCTCTTTAGTGCTCACAATATTAAAATGACTGAATTAAACCAGCAGAATTCAGAAAGAACAAGACTTAGAGGTGGGAATGGCTCTGTGGAAAGAAAAGTATGGTAAAAAAAGAAGCAGGGAAGAGGAAAACCATATGTAGGAACTCCATTTGTTTATTCTCAATGGATTTAAAGGAGAAATTTGTAATGAACAATCACTACTAAAATGTCTTGTGCAGAAGTCAGGGCCACAGGCTTTTAAAACAGAGAAGGTAGGAGTCATCACAGACTTTTCCACAGATCAGAAGAAAAGACATGGCAAGTACAATGGGGTAATAAATTACAATCTGCCTGCAATCTCTGCCTCCAGGTAAAAGAGCAAAGCACCAGTGAATAGGATTTAGTGCAGATCTTTAATTAGCAGGGTAAAAGATATTGGGAACTCCCCAGGCTTGTGTCTGTGGTTTACTTTTCCCTTTTGCTACCACTTCTATGCTTTTTCCGGTTTTGAGATATTTCTGAGCATCAGGATAGGTCTGAGTTTTGAGACATTTTTTCATATTTACTGCTGACCTGAGAAGACGTGGATTATACCCACACACTTAAACCATTCAGAACTCATGTTGCAGGACAGCTTCTGCTGCTTGGAAAGGCATAGTTCATTCCCCATACAAAACCACTCTTGACTACAGAGTTGTTTCAGAAGAAAGGATTGTTGTCAGCTGAGGAGCTCAACTGCACAAAGTAGGCACGGCAGGCCAACGCTGAGGTGTCAAATAGGCCGATGTTATTATTTATTGTTTATAATTGCCATGCTCAGATGTGAAGGTAATCAGAGCCCCACTGTGCTGTACATACACAGCATAGTTTTGAGCTTCCATTCCCCCACCTACACAGAAACTAAGACAACAGGGGATGGAAAGGCTAAAAAGAGAAACGGAGAAATTCTCTGACCTTCTGGAAACTGCTTCATGAGTCTGAGGTATTGCAGACTGGCGTAAAGGTCTCATGAGTACCCAGTGTTTAAACCATAAAACAGAATATTAAAACAGACATATCCCAAATTAATAAAAAGACACATTGTAATATTAGCACAAATAACCAGGGCTTTGGGGTTTTTTTCTCCTATATAAAATAAAGGTTTTTTCCAGGGTCACAGAGATCACTGAGTCCATTAATGTTACACTGGATAATGTATCAGTTACTGATTTGGACAGATATTACACCCAGAAACACTTTGAGCATCCACCTGCTGAAACATCCTGAATTATTGTCTGGAGATGTCCCATACTTTCTTGCCCTGAGAACTCTAAGATCAAAGGCTAAAAATCTGACAGTGGTGTGGCTGAACACCAGTGGCATGTAAGAGGTCCTTTTACAATATCATGTATACATATCATTATTTATCCTTCCTTCAAAACATGTTAATGGAGACTTTGGACTACATCTTCAGTAATGAAAGTCAGGCTGCTCCACTAGATTTTGATGATTGTAAATAAGGGAGAAAAATGGATGGAAAGAAGGGACTTATTGCACTTATACAAACTACCAGCTATAAAAACCATATGACTAGATCTCAGTGTGAAGTAAATACGTGATTTACAGGCCAATTCACTGCTCAGGCCACCTCCAGTGAACTTAGATTAGTCAAGAGATGAGTTTGAAAGAAAAAACATATGTAAACAATTGCTGAACCTCCAAAGAAAGTTTCTTCCACAGGGAAGCAAAGGATAAAATGATTTGGACTATAGATCAGTGAAGGAGCAGATGGCTAACGCCAACTTTGATCCAATTTTCAGTTATTCCAGAGTTAGTCTTAATATAACAGTGCACACAGCTACAATAAGAACTTGAAATCTGAGCTCCTTTTGCCTTTTTATTTTTAGCAGCTTTTCACTCTCTCCGTGTTACTTCACCTTTTCTCTGAGAGCATTGCTAGAAACTCATAGCAAAACTCACCAATGTCACTGAGGTTGTATGATTTCACCAATATTGCATACAGGAAAGCTTCATTGCCCCAGGGGTACTCAGAATCTTTCCCTAGCTCATTTTTTTCAAAGGCTGGGCTTGACTCGCATGAGTAGCTGTCCAGACTTCACTTTAGGGTCCCTCATGCCTCAAACTGAAGACAGAAACTGCAGGAGTTGAACAACAGATGGGGTTTGAGATCTGGCATTTATGCAGACATGGGCTCTATCACTACAGGATTACATTTATATATAAAATAGGATATAGTTTTAAGAACACAATAACTGATTTCAAGTATAGAGCTAGCTTTTATCCAGGAGGCTTTTTGGAAAGGCCAAGAGGTAGCTAAACCAAGAATTCAATCTGCAGAAAGATGTTAAAAAGACTGACTTGAGATATATGGAACTTTATTACATTGTTAACAAACTCAATAGGCTAGACAAAGTGTGTGACAACACAAAAAAGCCAGTCCAGTCTTTTGTTTTTACACATACACACACACATACACAAACACACGTATATATACACACAGAAGGAACCTAGGCAAGGTGCCAACAGCTGCCACTGAGTTGCAGCACTGCAGCACTGCAATATAACTGAAATTTAGGATAGTTGTCATGAATAGTGCATTACAGTTTCTGATAATAACCTGTTTAGGAAGGAGCAAGTGAACAAAAGAAGGTACTATGGGTATATAATTGTGGTTTTCTTACTGAAGACATACCTACTTGTAACTGGACATTCCCTCTTGTAAGGAGATGACATTCATACAACAGTCCCATATGTCTCATCTGCCGATTAGTCCCCATCTCCACCAATAGTTTATGAAATCTTCATCTACCTTAGATCTATCTTAACAAAGAGGTAACAAGAGAAGAAAAAGAAGAGAAAGCTTCACTTTTCTGTGAAGCCAGCTACTTAAAACATGCTCAGATCAAGCCAAATTCAGCAAATACTTATTAAAGACGCGCTGAAGAATAACAAGGGTCAGCACTGGAATAGACCTGGAATTTGTATGTGGGAGGATAGTGTCCTAGGGAGGAACCAAAGATATTACAATGGGGCCATGTGGGAGGTGGGACCATAGTCTTGGTGACATAGGTGTCACCAAGGGTGACAAGAGTTTGGTCTCTATTGGTTATGTTCCATTTAAAACAGTTTTGTTTTGATAATACTGAAAGCTTAGAAATTCAGGATCACAACTGATTATTGATGCAAATGTGTTATGCCGGCAGATGTATATCTGCTGTCTTATAAAATCTGGCTGAGGTATTTGGGAAAGCAGGAGATATCACAGATCAGTGAATCAGTCTGATTTGCTTCCTAAGCAGCTATCCATAATAAAAATAAACCAGAAGAAAATATCTTTTTAATGGGGGACTTCAATGTGGGAGACATATGCAGCCAGCAGTATACTTCTCTTCAGATTTAAGAAAAATATAAAGATGAATTAATTATGGGTTGGCAGTTGATGGTAGCCTAGGGACCAACTGTTTTTATTAGGTTGCACTCCATAGAGAGAGGACAGGACAAACCAATAATAAATACAGTTGACTCTCTAAAATAATTCATTCCTCAAAAATGTGAAATTAGAATGAGATTTAATAGGTAGGAAAAAAATCAGGAAAATGAGGATGAAAACTTGAGATTTTTTTAAGAGAAGTTTATGAACTATGAGTCCAACTTTGAGTAAAAGTAAACCTTTGTTCAAAGGCAAAGGAAATGCACTAATTAGACATAAGAATGCAACATGTGACAACGGGAAAGAAAGAGACCTTAATACACACAGCAATATAAATTAAACATTATAAAGTGTAGAAAATTGATAAGGGAAGCTAAAGACATCAAAGAAAATCCCATGGTTAGTGGGATTAATGACAATGAACTTAATTTTTAAGAATAATTAGGAACAAGCTAAATCCTACAAATAGCGTAAGACCATTTAGTAATGGAAACTGCAAAACTGTTTAAACCGCACAGTGGAGGGTCAGGTCTCCATATATTTCTGTTTATCTAATAAGGCTCGAATGATTTGCATCCTCAAAGAACTTACGTACTGGGGAGTGATCTATATCCTATAATTTTAAAAGTCATTATTACATTAGTCTTATGGCAACTTTTCTCGTATTTTTCTCCGGTCAACTTCAAAGTAATTGGTCGATCCTTCTTGTCAGTTCATTTATCTCTGTTTGTAAACATACTGATATGACAGTAGCATATTTTCCTTTTCTAGAACTTCTTTGTTGTGACAAGATTATTAAAAATTAACATCAGTGATTGACTGTGTGATTCTGTGATGGGGTTACTTGTTCATTTTATAGACTCTGTAGGTAACTTGGTATATCTAAAGTCATTTAAAATTACTACCACATATTCTGACACACACCCAAAAAAGCCTTCTCTGAACTTTAAGGAAATTTATAACAAGAAAGCAATCATTCAATGGAACAGAAAATGGACAATAAAAATTAAAAAGATAGGCTTCATAGAGAAAAAGCACTGAAGAAAAGTTGCTTCAGATTAATTTCATGCAGAAAGAAATTAGCTACTCAAAAATTCCATGGTCTGAAAATAAATATAAAATTAATGATGTCAAAATATGTTAAAATTAACATAGAAAGGCATAAAATGATAGAACCAAGCAACCAGACAAATTATTCTAAATATCTTGATTAACCAAATTCAGAAGAGAAATGTGTCTTAATACTGTTGCAACGAAACCTGTGAACAAGGGATGAGGTTGTATCTGCAGAGTGATGCCTATATCCTAGGACATAATGATTGTGAAAGAGACCTAGTAGTGTGCTGAATCAGAAAAAAGGGCATTGACAGAATGTTTAAGCAAATAGAAGTTATTGGGCACCACAGAGCGAGAAAGGGTTGACTGCAGCAGTATGTGAAACACCAAAGCTTAGTCTGGGAAATCCAACAGATCCTTCTGGCCTAAGTTGTGAATACTGATGAGAATTATTTCATCTGAACAGATTTGTGCATTCCCTGTTAGATGTTCCAGGATGTTATTAGTGAATGTAGTAAAATATGTAGTGTTTCATATCTACATGGGTTTTCTAAGCCACAAGGGACCATTATAGTCTGACCTCTTGTGTAATAGGGCTACTTTAGCGATTTTGCAGCCTGTGGCCCAAAACACGTTGCTATGCTTACTAAGAAGAACATGAATATGCTATTCAGAAAACCTGAATCTGATCTTTGATTGCTAAACAAATAAATCAGAATCTCATAAATGAAAATTAAATCATTCAAAAAAATAATTCCTCTGTACTCCCGTTGATATGAAAAGCTGCCAGATTTCCAGCTCTGTCTATAGGACAGACTAGCCCAAGATAATATGTATTACATTGCAAATTATTCCCACATTTCAGAACAGCTTTTTACCAAATGGCTCTCGTATCAAATCAAAATGTTTTGCATGATCAGAGCATATTGTTTTTTTACAAAGAGTGCTAAAATGGAATTCAACCTAATTAGTTTATTCCTTTTCTTTTACTTATCCTTTAGTCCAAGAAAATTTTAAATTATTTTTTAACTTTCCCATCAGCATCCACATTCCTCCTATGGTCAACAGTTAGAGGATGCTTTTGAAGACTTCTGAAGGAAGACTTCTTTTTACCTCATTGGGCATTCAACATTACTTGAATTTCTTCTTAGACAGACACAACCACAAAGCATACACACACGCACGAAAAAAAACAAGAGCCACTTATAAAGAATGAAAGGTACAGGCCATTGGCTTTGTATTTCTGAGCTGGCATCATCATATTTTGCCTAGGTTAATACGATAAGCAAAACATGAACTTCCACAGATGGCTTCAGAGTTCAGAACACTGTCCTTTCCAGTCTAATTTGTGTCTGGTACAAGAACAGGATAGTTATACAAAAGCCTTTTTCTGACTCCGTGTTTGAGTACTCTCAAATGCCCCATGTCACAAAGGACCTGACCTTCATGGCATAAATTAGAGTATCCCCGAAGCTACTCTAATTTGCACCATTGCACTTGTACAACAAGAAACTTGTGATGACGACGAAAGTGTGGTTTGAAGGAATGCCTCAGATAGCATTTATTACTTATGCTTTTGACACCAAAGACTGGTTTATACGGAACTACTAAGCTTGCTCTTCACCATCTGGAGATTTACCCATGCAGAAGAAATTCTCAAAGGGATGGTTAAACTGGTTTTCCAACCGCAAAACAGCCTTCACAAAGACCAACATCTGGCTAAAGTATCCTGTCAGGGACCTATGCTCACTGTGCATAATAAACATGGCTCACTATTATTCTTTGTTTGTTTTCTTCTGTCACTTGAGCTCATAAGAGAAAAAAAAAAAATAAAAGCAGCAGATAGAGAGGAGAAAGGAAGGCAGAAATGGTGAAGTAAAAATTGACAGTATTTTCAGAAACTGTAAATTTAAAACGGCATAATCTTCCTTCAGAACACACAACAGACAACAGCACCATTTTCTAAAAGACCTGTGACTTCTTCCTAAAGCCATTAGTTCATGGCGCTGTTGTATCATCTCCCACTGGCAATGGCAGCACAGAACAAATATTGTAAATTTTTCATGGTTGAGACTACCTTCAGTTCTGGACAGAACTGAACAAATCTGTTTGTCCTTTCTTGCATTTCCAGTCACACATTCCCATCCACTAGAAAGAATACTTCATCTTTAAAAGCTTTTGGAGAACCATCCAGCTTCAGTCATCTTACTTCCAAATCACAAGCAGCACTGACTGAAAAATCCCATCATTTCTTAAATTTTTGCTCTTCACAGCTCCATCTGATCTATAGCAGATATGGTTTTATCACAGTGGTAGTATACAGTACTTTCATATCAATGTACAATGGACTCGGTTTGAGCATGTTATCCTTTATGCTCGTCTCCAGCTAATTAAGAATTTTTAACGCAATGAAGAATTTTGAGGAGCTACTTACACATCCCAAGGTCTGGTAAAGCATCTTTCCTACCCTATCTCTTTTATGTAGAAAGATCTGTTCAAATATCTTGCTCCTCAGTGTCTTTTCCAGTTTCCTTTTGAAGAACAACTTCTGACTTGCTTTTTCCTTCCCACAAAATAAATTTTCCTGGTATTTCTTTTCCTATCAGCCCAGGTGTCTCTTGTCATTGTTCACCAGGAATATGTTTATCAGTTCCAAAGCTTAATCCAAGATTTACTTTACCCATCACCTATTTTTCCTGTTTGTTATCTGACACTTTTCCAGCCCTCCAACTTCCTCAGCCATTCTCCACACCTTTGGTTAATGTAAGTCTGCCAGCATCTCATTCCTTACCCATGAACTTGCTGCACTGCTTTTTTTCCAAGTCCTTCTGCCTGATTCCCTTAAATCCATCTTCATTCAGATTATTTCTAGTATGTAATACTGGAAAGGTGAAAAATCCTGTCTAAATATCACCTGACTGTCTTTTTTACCTAGAGCTTGATTTCAACAACCTTACCAGTGTTCCAATACCCTCTCAATGAAGTTCCCTTTATATTTTCATCGGTCTTTTCATTGTGAAAAATTCTTACATGATTCTGATGCCCTGTGCTCTCTCTGTCTTCTATGACCTCTTTTTGGTATGATCAGATCATCTTGTGCATTTTTTTATATAATTATTGCTGATTTTGTTTTTTCTAACATGAGAATAGCATGTGCAAAAATAGTGGGGTTTCCCTTTTTGCTTTTAATAATGCCATGCTTGGGAAATAGCCAGGCTTTTGTTTTTCCTTTAATGGGGTATTTATTCCACTGAGACACTGGTCAGCTAGGAGAATATTTATGTGGTAATAAAAAACTTTAAGAGAGGGTTGTTTGGATCTAATAGTCTCAGGTATTTCAACACATCTTTGCTTGTCATGTGTCATGCTGAATTACATCGTGGCCTGCATGTGCAGCAGCCCATAATGTAACCCACGTAATATAGTTTGAAATGTAATAAAGTAGGAAGGGGGCTTAAAAGGAAAAAACACTCTTTTGTGCTAGATATAAGCTGTGGATTCTGAAAGAAAGCAACTTCAGACTGTTCGGGAACTAGAAAAGATTAAATGATAGCTCAACCACAAAGAACCTGCAAAGAAATTTGCAATAGATTAAATGATAACTGTAACACGTTACATTAATATTAATAACTTTCATTAATATTTTCTCTTTTTTACAACAGTGATCATTTTTTTTCTGAGTCATAAAACAACTACTGAAAGTGAATTTGTCAGTTCATACTTGGCAAATTATAAATGGATTATAATTAAATACAAATACAGAAAGGTAAATAAATATTCACAGGGAATAAATGGCTGGCTAGGACACAGAGATAGAGCCATGGAGAGAAACAAGGTGCTCTGATTCTTAGGGCTAAGCTTTAGCCTTTTAGTAACATCTCTTTCCACCAATCACTCACTCACACGAATATATACTGGCTTCAGAAAAGACTTGTTTCTATTCCGAATAGTATGGCTGTATCAGGGAGAAAAAGGGAGAAAAGGTATGACAGATTTCCATTTGAGGTAAAGGAAGGAAAAATTCCTTCTGATCTTACAGAGGATCTGATTCTCTAAAGAAATAATATTTTCCTAGATGAAGATTAAAAAAAAAAAAAAAAAAACAACAAAACATGGAAAGGGGTAAAAAAGGGAAAAATGAAAACTGCTTTTTTCTGGCAGAAATACTGAAATTTCACCCTTCGGCAGTTTGGTGAAAACCGATAGCTGTGGACACTTCTCAGCCTGAGTAGCACAGCAAAAGGCTGCACCATGCAAGCTGGCAGATACAAAGAGAGAGAGAGAGGAAAAAAACGCATTTCAAAACTGAGCACCAGACTGTTGAGCTGAGTTAAGCTGCTCTGCAGTCCTCCCTGCTTGCACAGGGCTGGTGTAAACTCAGAGAGGAAAGAACTGTGCTAATATTTGCCAGCTAAGAACCCGGCACACAATAAAACAGATCACTATGAACCATTGGCCAAGGGGCTGTGCTTGGGGAATATATTCTTTAACTAATTTGTGGTCAACCACAGTCCTTCTTTCCTGCATGAAACAAACCGGACTCACAGCACAGATCAGACCAACTAGGTCAAGCTCATCTTTGGGACTGCGAATGGAAACAGGGCCATGACACAGCTTTACAAGTGAGGAGTATACAGGACAAGTCACAAATGAGAATGGTGAAAAATCCTAAAAAAAGACAAAGTGTGATTATTTTGCACAGATCAACGCTGACAAATTAGTTCAACATTAAAACTGAAAAAGTTACAGAGGGCAGCTTGCTACCAGAAAAGGCCGTTGCATTCAGATCAAGTGTCTTCAAGTGAAAAATCCATACTGACCAGGCTTCTTTTTCCTTTCAATAGCATGATGAATTAAAAGATTAACATTATTAACATTTAATTATTGCAGCATAATTACTATATAATGCCACATGCTATTTTCAAAAGAGAGCTTGCAGTTCAAATTGCTAATATAAAATTGAAATTAACATTGCAGGCTATTATTATTATTAGCATTGTTATCATTATTATTAAATTTCAAATTAAATTTCAGAATTGTCTGGCTTTTGAACAAGAAAAAATTCCAAGGGATTTTCCTTTCAGAATGGAAATGGCTTTATTTTCGGAGACTCTATACCTTTAACTAGTTTAAGGCCACTGTATGAAAAAAGTGGTAACCATTTCCAAAATCATCAATGGCTTGTGAGGGGACGACAAGCCTTTAAACAATGTTTATTTGCCAATTAGATTATCTGGGTGTGTGTCCCAAAAGGGAATGCTGCTTTTGGCAATGTGCTGTCATGAGAATCACCCCAGAATGGAAGTGACATAACAGGAACAACAGAGTTAGCATTCAGGAATAGAATAATGTCACATATGAATGAATACTTAAATATCCATTTGAATGATGTTTGGTCAATAATTAGGAAAACCTTGCCATAAAAAATTCAGTAGGAAGTTATAAAATAATGGGTATAATACTCATAAGTGTCTAGTGCTACTTGAGATACCCCAGGATACCTGAGACAGCCACATAAGTCTGGCAAATATGTTCCAAGATCTACAGAAGACCAGTGTCACCTGGTATGGCACCTGGAAGCCAGGTGGAAAACCTAGGGTATTTCTGATGGTACTGAAGACTGAAATTTAGGAATACAAATTGAGCCCCCCGTTTCTCTTTTGACTATAAAGGGAACTGGAGGAAACTGGTTCTAGTATAGATACTTATGAATCTATTCAGTCACACACAGGCATCTTGTGCCATCTGAGACCTCAGAGGTTTACCCCCTGGCCTCCAGCTGCCACTCCAGAAGGTTGCTGGTTTCCATCAGTCATATGTCATATCTGTCAGTGCTGTGCAGATGTCTTGGATATCCACAAGTACCTCAAATGGTATGAGAAGCCTACATCAAGGCAACTGAATTCTGCTACCATAATAGGATTCATCCTCTGATTTAGACAAAGCTCCAGATTTAGTTATTAAACATAAGCTTCTAGTGATCTCTGAGATGCTTCAGCATTCCTGAGACATGTGCACAACACTGGGACATGTGACAGAAGCTTTTCAACAGGCCCAAAAGATTTGAAGCAGGAACTGAAGGGCAAACGGAAAACCTTACAGTGCCGGAAGTGGCACAATGTGTGTAAGGAACTGAACCTTTTTCCAAGTCAGCATAGCCAACAGTCTAGCTGACTGTCCAGGCGATCAGATGGAAGCGTCTACTCCAAGATGAAATGGCTACCTACCCAAACTCTGTTGGCTGTATTGATAAGATCTCCCTTGACTTAATCAGAATGTCACTACATAGCTTCTGTAAAGGCATTACCTTTACAGATGCAATTCTGAAACTGAATTCTTAGTGTTTGTTGGGTCAATCTCACCCACAGAATGTAGAATGTAGTAAGCATCTCTTTTGTATTAAGGAGCAGAATTTTCTCAAGAAAGTTTCATCCTAAAGTCCCCACTATTTCCACTGATCTCTCAGGCACTTATACATAAATAGTATGGGAAGAGATGACACATTTGCCCAGTTCAGCTCAGATGTGGACTTTTCGTTAAGACCTCTGCTGCAGATAGTAGCGCTTTAAATGAGCCCCTAAAGTATTTGCCAGCAATTTAAATCTGTAGGT
Source organism: Psittacus erithacus (assembly GCA_009867235.2). Lineage (NCBI taxonomy): Eukaryota > Metazoa > Chordata > Aves > Psittaciformes > Psittacidae > Psittacus > Psittacus erithacus. The sequence goes on from WYDI02041716.1 coordinate 20,943, forward strand.
TTGGAGCTCTGAAGAGTTATTTTTTCCAGCAGATTCTGCATATCACACTTATGCTCCTGTAGTTAATGTTGACATTTGAGTCAAAGTGAGGTAGCTCTTCAGTGTATCTACAATAGACTGAAGGTGTTGCTATGACAGAAGGGGTGTGAAGAGTAGTGTAGACACAGTCTGTAACCTGATAAAATGTTATTCTCCCCAAGACTTAAAGAAATGAGCTCAATATCAATACTTTACAGAGCTTTCTGCCTCTGCCTTTAATAAGTAACATGTCTGTGTCTGTACTTCTGCAGAGGGTAAACTTGGGGCAGATTTGAGATTAGTTTAACCTCGTAATCAAATCACTAACTTTGCTGAAGTAATTTTTTTTTTTTTTTTAAGATTTGGAAAATGTTGGCTGTGACTTCAAAGACTTTCCTGCCTGGCCTCAAATTCTCACTGTCCTCTCCGTCTTGTCACATTACATGATACACATTGGGGGGCAACACGGCCTCTGGTAGGCATAACTGGCTGTGAAGGTTGATGGGTGTCCTGAGTTCGGCTGTAGCAGTTATTTCTCTTTTTCCTAGTAGCTGGTACAGTGAAAAAAATGGTGATGGGACAGGGGACAGGGATTGTGGGGACTAGCAGAGAATAGTGCAATGGGCAAGTTCACCTTCTTTATACAGAGCCAGGAGACTGAAGACTGGGATCTGTAGGGAGGTTGTGTACATGGGAATTATGGTCTTAAGGAACTGAGCGTCAGTAGCACACACAGCTAACTCCTCCAAGACCTCCCTCTGCACATAGGTAGCCAGTGAGTTTTCAATACTGAATAAAGGAGTCAATTTGAAAATCCATCTGCCCTGCCTTTTTCTTCCTTTACAGCATTTCAGGGGTAACACAATAGCCAAGTAATGCAATAATAACAAAAATAACTCAAACAAGCTACGCTTTATTCCACTGCTGCACAGCCTATAAGGGCAATCTTTTCTTTTTTTCAATAATGCTTTTATTGCACAAATTTAACAGAATTATGCCCTAATTATAGTGATTTTTTTTTATTTGCCACTGGGAAAAAATACAGCAGATGAAGCTGTTTGAGAGTGCATGGTTCATACAGCTGTATTAAATGCTTCCAACTGTTGTCTTTATGGTTGTTAACGAGTCAGGACCAGACATGCATGCATTTTCTGAGTGCCTTTGAGGATGGCATGGATTATACTTGTATTTTTATTAGAGCTGCTCAACTCATTCACTGATAAATAATGTCTGACCATACTTTCAGAACTGTCATCTATAACTCCACAAGAAATAAACTAATCCCTAAAGACAGACAAATCATATGGCAGTTTAACTTGGGATCTAAAAGATATTTGTCTGTATGTAGTCTAGACCACTTACTCTTCCTTTGGAATCAGCACATCAAAATAAACAGTTTCTGAGCAGGTTCATTCCTCCCTAAATGAGATGTGTAGAGTAGGTCACCAAATGGACTTTCAGAACATCCATATTTCTTTCAATCAATTTTAAAGAGAGCCTGGGATAAGTATTTAACAGATCAAAACATAATTTTTCAACATGTAAATTTGGGTGAGATGAATGCCACGCAAAAAGCGTAATTCTTTTAGGTTATAAACTAAAAATGAGCAACTTCAGTGGCTGTAAGTCTTCAGTGGAAGACTTACACATTCCTTAGCAGACAGGATAAGAAAATGTCTCTCAGCCTTACCAGCTTCTGGTTCTTCCTTCTCCCTACCTACAGACTGAGTTGTTCACTCCTGTCCTGCTCTAATCAGTGCATGCATAGTTATATCCACAAGGATCAGATTACAGGCTAGCAGCATGGGAGTCTAGATTTGGAATCACTTTGGCCTTGTGATATTTTGAGCGCCAAGCGTGAAACAGGTGCTTGATTTTCATAAAATCATGATCACACATGCTAACCCACACCAAAGTAAATAAAGCAAGGTTGGTATCCAAAACCAAAGACGTCCCAAGTAACCAGTTTTCAAATGCAGATTTTCAAAAGCCATAGCTTTTATCATTATCTCATGTCATTGGTGTAAATCCAGAATAACTTGAATAGTTCCATTAATAAAACAGGTGTTGGCTCTTCAACTGCTAGCAAATCCAATATACCAAGGTCAGATTACTGATAAGCCTTAATAAAGTTTTAAATATTCAAATGTTTTATCTTAATTTCCAAACTATGGCTCAGCAAGCAATTTACATTGAAAAGATTATTTTGCTATTTTTGCTGTCCATAACTAGATTGTCCATCAACAGGAATTTTCCCATCATCCTCAGCAAATGTTTGTAACATCTCAAGATCATCATAGCATAATACAATCTGGAAGAGGTCCCAACAGGAATGAAATTACATTTAGAATTTGTCTAGTATTTTTAATTTTCCTCCTAGTCGTGGCTGATAAAATAGGAACAAGAGGTGGATAAAATCAGCTAGTTAATGCTAGTTTTCAGGTTCCCAGTTTTGCCTGGAAGTTTTTTCTTCTTGTTCATTGAAGAGTGTTCAGCTCTAAGGGGAAACAAAGAAGGGGGCTGTTCACCCTAGCCAGAAGTTTAAAGTTACAAAGTTGAAAAATTCACAAGCATAAATCATTCATGTCTGCGGTAAATGAGAGATTTTGTTAGAACAGGCAAATTGCCAAAAATGATCAATTTTTTATTTTTTTTTTTTTTAAAAATTTGCTGAGGAAATAAGAAGTGCTATTGAGGTGAACCAGAAGTCCACTTACCTAATCAGAAGGACAGAATAAAACCATTTCTGCATGAAAAAAACCCAATTCCTTATACAGGCAAATTAGACCAAACAATAATCTTCTTTTGGCATTGCATTTAGTCTGTAAGTCTTTGACTTCAATTCCCATTACTGCCCTATCATTTCTGTGTAACTTGGTTAAAACATTTACTTTCCCTGTATTTTTGATTTTTCATATTTACAGTGGGAAAATGATAGTTCTTTTCCTGATGAGGCATTGTATAGCTCATTATTGTTTGATAGATGTCTTCTGGGGATGTTTTAAGTAGAATCATTTGTCTCTTGAGGTCAAAATGACCTCCCCAGGTCCCTCTTGGCCCAATTTTCTAAGCCTCTGTGATTGCTTTTTAGATGCTGCAGTAATAGGGAGCATATGATGACCTAGACAATACTTTTAAATGTCTCAACCTACAGAACATCTGTGGTTACCTCTGGGAGACTCTCTCACAAATGATCTAACAGACACTTAAGAAGTTTGTCTAGATATCCAACCTCATTTTCCTTTTGCTCAATTTCATCTCATTGCCCCTAGTTATGAATCTGTGAACCACCCTCTCCCTCCTCGCTGCACACATCTTTCAAATGCTCACAGAACTGCGTACATCTCACAATGCAGTTGGGGACAGCAGGGAAGAGGAGCAGATGAGCACCTCTTTTGAGCCCCCAAGCACTCAGTAAGAGAGCACACTGCCTGCAGAGATGCCCATGTGGATTGTCTATATTAGAGCAATGAGCACCTGAGGAGAAACCCACCTGGTGAGTAAGCTTGCTTTCATTTCTTAAAAAAAATCATCAAATAGTGTTTGCCTTACAATCTTAATTCAAGCACTTAATTAAAGCCAACAGAGGATTCTAAAGTGAGGAGAAAAATTAGAGCAACAACTTTTTAATTATGCTTTAGGCATTTTCTCTCTCACTTATTCTTTCTTCAAAAACCAAACAACTCCTCCTCTAAGCACACATTTAGACAAAGACAGTGGTACAGTGATATTATGGGCTAAAGCTTGCTTAGTGCTTAGCAAGCAAGTACTATAGGTTGTCTGCCCAAATGCATGACCTAAATATCATGATTACCCCTTATCTGGGATCACCACTGGCTCATTCCTTAGCATGCTTTTCCCCAAGTCATGGGAAAGGAGCAGAAGAAAGAAGGGATGGCAGGTAGCTTAAACAGTGGTTCTTTCCAGGAAGCTTTACCAGGTGCAAAAGCTTTCTAGTCATGCAAGAATGTTATTCTTCCAGTACTACAGTGAGTTGCTGTCTGCCTCCAGACAGTGGGAGAAATTAAAAGCCTCCTGTCAACTCCTGGAATGGCATGGCTCCTTCCTGTCAACAGAAAAGAGCTGAACCTATATGACCCACTCTTGTTCTGCAGTATAATCAATTGCATAACAGAAAGTTTTGTCTTTACAGCGCGTGATTTTATATTACTTGGGATGGACAGAATAATATAGATGGTCAAGCTTATAAAGGAGATCCTACTCAAGTCTGATGAAAATAGCGTAATGCAGGACCTATTGCAAAAGAAAGAAGATGTTCTTGTCATATCAATCTATGTAGAAGTATGAACAGAATTACTTCCTGAGTGTAGCACTTCCTGCCTGCTTAAAGGCTTCTGTGTCAATCTTCAAAAGGAGACAGAAAACACAATCCTCCTTCTAGAAAAAGTCTGACTTAGCAAAACTATAGTTTGTGCTGAGCTTCATTCAGGAGGACACATTTGTTGAAGTCTGTGGAACTTGTAAGAGTAATAGTGAGCCTCAGCTGATCATGTCCACAGTTGCACTAAGAAAACTTACTGAAGAACTGGGGTCTTTGGGAAGCAAACCTTACACCACAGAGAAGCATCAGTTCAGTACAGTCCACACAAAATTCATTCAAATTTCAAACAACCTTCTTGCCTACACTTACTGTACCATCAGTTGCTGAAATGACATTTCCTCAATTGGTGATTTTTTTTATATTATTTTTATTTTTTTTATTTTTATTTTGGTCTAGAAGGAAAGGAAGAAAAACAAAAACTGAAAAGAGGAGAACATTTTAAACATTTCTGAAGAATTACATAGTCACAGTTAAACAGACCCAAAATCTCATCAAGCTAAGTCTTGCTAATGGTGAGGGAAGAGATTGTGGTCAGGGTCAAAGAACTGGATCTAATTATGCAATGAGCATTCAGTTGTGAGAACACTGTGTGGGAACAAGACCAGATGTTTTCTGTCTCAGCCTTTCTAGGACAGCAGGCTGGAGATAGTTCTTGGCTTTTCTTTGTTTGTGCCTAATGGTTAGGCTGGTGTGTCTACCTCACTTTAGCTTCTGCATTGAAGAGACCCCAGCTGTGACTCCCAGGGTGCAAATCCCATCACACATTGATATTGCAGGGAGACAAACTAGCCAAAAACTTTTCTGAGATTAGATATAATATTTCATAATCCTTTTCTGACAAATAAGGGGCAATACAGTTGAGATGGAAAATCAGTCATATTCCGCTTCATTCTAACCTTTGGAGTGTCAAATGATGGAATAAAACCAATCATATTTGGCTGAAGAGCAGGATTTTGAGTTGTCAGGAAATTATAGTGTTCTTTAAATATAATGTAAATGTCTAAATTGGCCTGAAACAAAACCATTTCAACATTTCACATCACTAAGAAACCCCCTGTGGCTCAAAGAAACTAAAATTACTTCAGTGTCACTGCTGAAAGTAAGAACCATGAATTAACAAGAGTGTCTTCTTTATGGGAGATATAACGGCAGCTTCCAGGACCCCACAAAGCCTGGGGGTTCATCCTAGCTTTTCTTGGGATAAGATCATAATCCTAGAGCAATAAAACTAGTTTAGGTAACTGTCTCCAATCAGATTCCTCTGGGTATTTATACTACCTGCTGCAGAGATGGGACTTGACCCAGACAGAGTCAATATTTGTAAGTCTTTGAAACTCTTAATTTTATTACAGAAGTCTGTAAAGCTTTAAAATTATTGGTTTTTACAGCTCTGTCTGTACTAGAAAACTCAACAGGGTTTGCATATGGCCTAAGCCAGGGTCTTTCTATGCTGCTTAGTGTTGGGACACTCCCTTGCATGGATTTGACCTATGGCAACTCACATTCTCCAGGACAATGCCACAGCATGGTTCATGGGTAAGCCAGAACAGTTTATTTGGAGAAAATTTCATCAAACCTGAGATGTTAAAAAAAATAATAATACTGACCTGTAAAGTTACATGGACCAATCAGTTTGTCTGATTTATTTTACTTAATTTTTCTTAAAAGACAGGACAGCCCAATGTAGCCCCAGTTGGAATTGTTCCTATCTATCTGTTCAATAAGCTTCTTGTCCAACATTTCACAAAATACTACATCGCTCTATGTTTTAGCTCCTCACTTGTAATGATCCTATCTCTTACTTATTATTATTACTTATTATTTATTTAAATATCAAGAATGTGGCCTGAGAAAAACAGCCTGGATTTGCATTGCAGCATTTTGCTCTCAATGGATTATGTTTATCTTTGAAAGAACAGGGGCAGAAAAAAGAGAAAGAAAATGTAGAGGCAACATCAGTAAAACATGACAATAATAAGACCTCCCCTCCAAATGATGAGATGGACTAGCTACTAAAAAAAAAAAAAAAATCACTTAAAAGGTTTTAAATCTGAATTTTAAAAAATGACAATAAGAATCAAACAACCCTGTTAAATATTATCATATTTACCAGAAAATTCAATATATCAATACTTTCTCATCTCCAGACCTATCTGTTGCCTGAAAACTTCTGGTTGTGTAACATTTTTTTGAATTTACCTTCTTTAAGTTTTTTACTGTGTTTTTGGAGGAGACTCAGGGAACAGTAGGAATCATTTTCTAGTGTTGCAATATGCTCTAAAGAGACTGACTACATTGATCTTATCCTGCAACCTCAACACCTTTGTCTGACTGTTAGCTGCTTTCTTATTCTCATTCTTATTAGTATGTCAGAAGAGTATAGTGTGTGTATCCTGAATAGTCACCTTTCTTTTTTATGATCTTTGACATTAAAATGACAAATATGGAGCATCTATCAAAATAGCATCATAACTTGAGTTTTTTAGTGTGAGAAATGCATTGAGAACAAGGAGATAGTACATTAAATGTCCAACTTCGCTCTTAAAAATTATCAGATGCTTTCTGAGAAATTTGAAAAGTTTTTTTTTTGCAATGTTAATATGAAAAATAATTTCATGGCATGAAGCCATCCACAGAGTTGACGTATAAGATGGGGACAAGTTCTAACCTGTGATTGTGATTCACATAAATATCTGAGACTGATATAATACTATTCTCAGTCAAATCAGTGGTAAAAATCTGTCAGAAAAGGATAATACTGAATATTTTTGAAACTTTCATTCAAGACTTTGAATATGCTGTTTCACAAACACCCTGCCTAGCTCTGCTTACGTGGGCCTAATTATTATTTAATGTCAGCCATTAATGGATTTCTTATCTCAATAGAAGCAAGTATTTTTTGCTGCTTTCCACAGACACACCAGAGCTAAAGAAAGGTATAAAACTAACTGCCTTTGAGACTGAGGCCCTTTTTTAATCACAGAACATGGGAAGCAACTATAACCATCTTTCCCACATTGTCCCAAACATTATACTTATATTCTGGTGCATAGGATCAAAGAATATCTCTGTTTCTTGCCCTCATATCCTCATACAGTCTTTGGCTTTGCAGATGGGTGTGCCAGAAAAGGCTGTCTTATTCCCAGTCATAGGGATTATTTTTGTCATATCGACATTTTTCCAGAAGACACTAAACTAAGAATGCTTATTTATTCCATGCACACAAGTTAGACATCACCCTCCCCCAGTCTGATTTTTTAAATCATTTTCAGTAATAAATAATGGAGAGCTTTGCAATAAGATTAACTTGGGAAGAGCTCTTAAAAGAGGATATCTTTTCCTGCTAACCCTTATCTGGCTGCCAATCATAATGGTTTGGGAAGTGAAAAGGTAGGATTACCAGCACTGAAAAGTAAGAAAGTGCCTGTCACAATAATCTGAAAGTATTTGGATTATTATGTGGGCTACTTCTGTAAACTTGTGTACACTGATCTGGCAACAGTACTGCGTATTTATACCTGAGGCAAATGAATAAAATCACAGACATAAACAAGCACGCATACTGCTGAAGGAAGCACAGGGTGAATTGGTTCAGTAGGAATCAGAGAGGTACCTCTGCACAGTAAAAAAATAGACTCTTACTTGCCTAACAACCTTAAGCACACAAAAGAGATAGATAGGAAGCTACATCTCCAAATTGAAAACTCAAAACAATGAGACAGACCTTCCTCTGTCTTGTACTGATATTTAGGAGGAGGTACTCTAGAACAGAAAAATCTCTGAATCTCACAGCACAGCCAAGACATCAATATTTCCCTTTTTGTGCTGGAGACTGCATGGAGTTTTGTTTCATCAGGGAAAAAAAGGTGGATGCAAATTTCCTTTTACATAGAATCATAGAAGTGTTTGAGTTGGAAGGGATCTTAAAGATCATCTAGTTCCAGCTCCCATGACGCAGGCAGGGATACCTTCCACTAGACCAAGTTGCTCAAAGCCCCGTTCAACCTGGTGTTGAACACTTCTAGGGATAGGACACCCAAAACTGTCCTGGTTTCAGGTTTAAACTACAGCACCAACTTATCCAGGTAACCTTTCCAATGCCTGACCACCCTCACAGCAAATTATTTCTTCCTATTATCTTATCTAAATCTACCCTTTTTCAGTTTGAAGCCATTACCTCTTGGCCTATCACTACTTGCTCTTATAAAAATATACTTTAAAATAAAAAAGTGGCCTACATCACAAGCTGTAGATAATGCACACATGATTCTTCTGAAATTATGAGCCTGAACTAGGCTTTGTCCATACTCAAGTGTTTTTTGGTTTTTTGGATTTTTTTGGGTTTTTTTTTAGTTGTCTTTGCTATGTTAGTAATCAATCTTCATTTTTTTACTTTTTCCCACCTCTGTCTTTGATATTCCCATGCTCTATTTCCTACTCCTTTCACTGTCTTCTTCTTATGGGAAGTAATTTTGTATAGCACCTCCAGCCACTCTTTCCTTCTGTTGCTGCAAGATAAAATCCTCACTCCCTCTGGAGAGAGCAGTCATATGGGACGCTGACGTCCTATGGTTGTTCTGCTGTATCTGTCAGTAACCCTCAGTGAGTTCCCTGCTTCACCTGTGAGTTTTCAATCTCTCCACAAACACATTCACAATCACTCTTAATATCCTCCTGTTCCTTGCAGTTTTTCACAGCTGTCCCCAGGAAGAAACAAAACAAGCAAAAAAGGAAAGCAAATTTCCAGACAGATTTAACTTTACCTCTAGAATTTCCCAAAACTGAGAATCTCAAAAAAGACGCTCAAACACATTTCACCTACTTTTGATGTCTACATAGCACTTCCAAACTTCTTATTGTGGATTTCCTTTCCTTTCAATGGGAGAAAACTGTTTTAAAGATGTGATTCATCTGACCCTATTTCTAAGGATGAGAAAACCCACACAAGAGTGATCTCTCTCTCTCCACTGCTATTATAGCAGACCTAGACAACCAATTCTAACGTAGACATCTGCATTATACACATCAACATGGTAGGTATCTACACCTAGTCACATGAATGCCAGATTAAACGTGATGAACATGAGCCATTGATCTGTTCAAATGTCCTAAGCAACTAATTGGGCAAATTCTCCTTTGGTTAGTGTGCCTAGCCAAATGCATTACTTCTACAAGACAAAATTCATTTTATTTTCAAAGACCAACGTCATATTAAAAGAGGACAGCTTTTACTGAGACATAGAAACTTGGCATAATTTTGTTCAGTATCCTAACCTTATTGCTTTGACTCCATTCATACTAATCAGATGATGAACCACCACAACTGGAAAATTGGTATCTCATCATTTACCTGCAGGTTAAGATGATAATATAAAAATGTAAAGGAGAGTCAATAAACCTCTCTTCTTCATCCAGGTTTTAAGTGGAGTAGCTCAAATCCCAAGTGTAACTTCAGGGTGTTCCCTGGAAAAGGACTTCTATTGAACACAGCTAGCCAAATGTGTTTGTTTTCATCCATCGCTTCTTTACATTTCAGCTTTGACTATTTTCCTTTTCTGAGACTAATCTGAAGTTCTAGCAACGTCCTTTGAGAAATACCTTGCCTAAAAGAAACATTTGGTTAAAATTACAGTGGAAAACAAACAATGCTAGCTGCTGCCATGTTTCCCTGAAATCCCTCGTCTACTGCTAACAAGAGTCTCAGTTCAGCAAAGACAGGGAAGACTGGGATTTTTGTTGGTTGTGGGAGGAAAGGGTGTGTTATTATCATTATTTAAATTTGTTTTATATCTCCAGAAATAGCCAGACTAATAGTTTAGTCAATACTAATAAGTAGTTTTACTATCTTGCCACTTTGTGGAACAAGCATAGAATATGGCACAGTCAATCTGCTTTGCTCAGCTAGTCTGTCAGTGCCTGGACAGTGTTTTATGTGGTTTACATTGGTTACTTTTCCCCTAAAAAACTAAAACTATGACAAGAAACTGTTTCTGTTGTCTGCTTCATTCTGTCTATTGTTTTCTTTCTTGGACAATATTTTCAAGTTTACCACCTTTCTTGAGTTTTAGTTTTTGTGGCTAGACATCAAATTTTGGATTCATCTTACCAAAACTAGCAAAAATTTTAGTCATCTAGGTTCTTTTCACAGAATCATTATATCACAGAATCGTTTTATCTCAGAATCATAGAATCATGGAATCATGGAATTGTTTGGATTGGAAGGACCATATAATCTACCCATCCTGCAATGAGAAGGGATATCGTTAACTAGATCACATTGCTCAGAGCCCCATCCAACTTGGCCTTGAATATTTCCAGGGATGTGGCATCTACCATTTCTGGGCTACCTGTTCCAGTGTTTCACCGCCCTCATCATAAGCAATTTCTTTCTTATATCTAGTCTAAATCCACCCTCTTTTAGTTTAAAACCATTACCCCTTGCTCTGTTGCTACAGATCCTCCTAAAAAGTCTGTCCCACCTTTCTTATAAGCCCCATTCTGCTCTAAGGTTTCCCTAGATTACTTCTAAATTAGTACTTAATATGGGAGGGGAAACAGAGGAGATAATGAAAGAGTAATGCAGTCACTATGTTGTGACCTGAAGTACTGTACATAAAGCTCCTACTGAACCTCCTAAAATCTATAGTAAATCATTATCACATAACAGAGTGAATGAGTTTCCTATAGGAATTAATGTCTTCAAAAAGTGAAGGTCTCTAACGACTGAGCTGCAGGGTCACTTTTATCTCCTCCTGTTCAGCAGGAATTCAGAAGATAAATTGCAGTGCAGCCATGCTTGAACTAGTACAGCATTGCATGGACTAGAAGGAGAATAGCTACTTAAATTCAATGTCAAAGCTGAGTTACAAGACCCCGTTTGGAGGATCACAGATGTCTTAACATCATATTGGTATGACTAGACTGCATCAAGGTCTAGGATCACTTGTTACTTAAATACTTAGCTGAAGTGACTCAGTGTTGAACTCCCAGCCATTCTGCATTTGGGACTACCTGGGCAGAACCAGGTTTTTCTGTATGTAGCAGAAGAGATATATCAAGTCAGACTGAGCTTATCTAAATTTCCTTATCTAAAAATTAGATGTCTGATCGTGGTTTTTTATTACAAACAATGTAAAAAACGATTTTCACCTTGTTTTCTGGAGTCTGTTGACTAAAGCAGGAACCTAGATTACTAGTTAGATGGGAAACTTGTCCCTTGTTAAGGCTGCAGGAACATGGCATAGCTGTTGAACAGGTCATGTGAAGTTACAGGACATGACTTGACATGAAAAACTGCTGGCTGTGACAAGTAACAGTGTAAGAAACTGCCAAAAAACCCACCATGGGTCATCTCTCTTTACTTGGCACAATCAGTACACATTATTATGTATATAAAGAGCAGCTTAAGCTGAAAGAACAGATGGATCCATCCTCAAAGGTAAACTATTACTCCATGATTAGCCTTTTGTCCTAAGAGGCTAAAATATTCTTCTTTCATAACAGACAGAAGGATGGAATCCAAATATCCTAACTCACCACAAAGCTTACATAGATGTGAATGCTCCATCCCCGGCGGTGTTCAGGGCCAGGTTGGACAGAACCTTGGGTGGCATGGTTTAGTTGGAAGTGTCCCTGCCCATGGCAGGGGGCTTGGAACTAGGTGATCTTAAGGTCCTTTCCAACCCTAACTATTCTATGATTCTATACCAGCAAAATAAAACTAAATAATTTCAGTCCTCCTTTTTGGCCAACTGCATGATCTGGTCACTTCCATATTATAAAAACCTCATATCCTCAAGTCACAGTGGCTGCATCTAGCCTGCTTGTTAAGAATAGTTTCAGGCCCAGCCCATGAATTGTACCTGGGAATGGTTTAAATAGCGCTAATATTTGCTGAACAAAACTATATCAGGGACCATAATGAGTTCTGCTACCTGAATCTGAGCCTTGGTACTGTTTAATTTTCTGCAATAGATATAATCAAAGAAATGAGCCACTCTTTTATTTAAAGAATTTCAACCTGACACTTTTCATTCAGACCTAAGTTTTTTTTGTTTTGTTTTTCTTTTGGCTTAACCAAATTCCCTTTTGACCTGTAGTCAATCAGAAAAGAAAGAAAGAGAAAAAAAGACAACTTGGTTTAACCACAGTAATCAGCATGATTTGAAGAAAGCAACCATGACCAGGGAACATATGAGAGCTTCAGCTGCTTTTTGATTTGTTTTATGCCAAGGTCACCATTCTGCAATTAGTTATTAACATGAGTTTTACAATGCCTCATATTTCATTCTTAATTATTTCTCATTTTCTCTGATCTGACTGAAATAAAGCCTGGAACAATTGGCTTCAGCGCAGCAAAGCTGTAGAAGTGTAGAAGAGTACACTATAAATACAGTCTAGAAAGATATAGCTATTGCCTTTATTTGACAACCTAACTGTTCCCCAAGCACTCATCCACCAGCCTTATAAAAGGAAGTGTAGTTACTGAGGTCCAAATTCAACATTGGCTTAAGTATGTGCAATTCTACTGAAGTCAACACAATTGTATCAGTTTACTTTCATGGTGTATTGGGGCACAGACCTTTACTTGAGTAATAAAAGGTCAGTCAAACATAGAGAGACCAAAGCTGTTGCTTTGCTCATGGTTCTTGACATAGATGGTAGTATCAGTTAACAAATGAGCTGAACAGGCAGTGAAAGAATAAGCATTGGGTAACATGATTTAGTTATAAAATTTTATCAGCACATTAACTGATTCATGATAAATAATTACATTTTTTCACCTGTAAATTCAGACAAATATGTCTTATCTCATGATAGAACAGAAGGCGATACTACAGTGAGGTTGAATACCTTTAAGATAACATGCAATATTTGCCATTAAAGACAAAATGTGCCTAAGCTGAATGAGTCTCCTATGCTTATGTACAATTCGCTATAACGACATTAGGTTTTCTTAGTAGAATGGAAAGCCTAAACTGATATATGAAAACACCACAACTTATATTGCAGTCACCCTGCTGTATTTGGGAAGCTTATACAGTATCTACAGTTCTGCCTCACCAATCATATATAAGGTAGCAGGAGACATAGTACATAGACAGAAAAAGAGATGAGTTCTGCTAGCTGGATATAACTTGGTCTCATGGTTACAGGGTCTCATTTACTCATATTATACTGTTTAGGAGCACAATAGAACATCAACCAGGATTTACATTGTCTAAGTTGAATGCACTGGAATGGGTTGCCTAGGGAAGTTGTGAATGCTCCATCCCTGGCAGTGTTCAAGGCCAGGTTGGACAGAGCCTTGGGTGGCATGGTTTAGTGGCAGGTGTCCCTGCCCATGGCAGGGGGGTTGAAACTAGATGATCTTAAGGTCCTTTCCAATCTTAACTATTCTATGATTCTATGATTCTATAGTTAGGAAAATAGTTTAAACAGCTAGGTTTAAATCTAGGCTCTCTATATGCAATACAGACTGCATAATTAGTAAAGTGATTACCATCCTGGTAGCAATTCTCCACAGCAAAAAGATTTGGTGCTGCCTGTAGCAAAAAACGGAAGAAAGCGTGCATGAAGGAGGACTTTGCAGAGCAATAAAGAAGGTGACCCACAGAGTCAAGACAAAGCCACCAATAACCAATAACAATGATGATAAATATATTACAAAGCAAGCTTACGGCAACGAACCTACAACAATGTTATTTGGTACCTTACCTACGTTTCTGGATGTCAGCCTGAGACACCAGAAGGTGCTACATGAAACAAATGCCAACTGTGTAATACAAGAAAGCAGCAAGGATGCAAACAAAACTGCAATGATAATGAAATTTTCAGAATATACCTGGTATTTGCTTAACAATAGAAAATGTTGTATCAGGGATTAATAACGTGTATTGAATTATTGTTGGAGATACTAGTTTACATTGTGAAATAACTATCTCATTTACCATGACCATATAAGAGTAATGATGACAGCAGCCAGATCTTATATAATTTTGAGAACATCCACACAAAGATGGCTTTCTTGGCAGAGAAGACACTTTCAGTTAGCAGAACTGATACAAAAGTGGTGGATCCATGGTCTCCCTGCATGGGAAAGGAATCTGTTCTTCAGTGTCTCAGGTTCGTGCTTCATTCATTAGACCATATAACTTATTTATTCCCAACTATTCTTATTAACTCTGTGTTCTCAGTAGAGACTTATCTTGACACACAGTTAAATGTGTTTCATGGTTTAGGCTGTTGGCTTTTCCCATTATCTTCTTAAGCATGTACATCAGCATCTATAGTAGTAAATAAAAGGGGATAGGAACTACTATTTACTTCGAAGCCAGCTGGCACCATGTAGTTTGTATCCATTGCTAAATTGTCTCACATCTAAACAGGTTGCTGAATGCAACCTGTCTTGGGAACAGCCACGGGACGGTGCTACTCTTGACCTAGGCCCTGGTACTCTGAAGGATCACCAACTGGCCTAAGCTGTGAACCAAACAAGAAATTTAACAGTATGGTTGACCTAATTGCAATGTCTCGGCCCATATTTTGGCCTTGATTAGTTTGCTGTTGGCCTTAATTAATTTGCTGCACAAAAACGGTTTGTGTGTTAAACCAGAGAGGAAAGCATTTCAGTGTAGGGCATGAAAATCTTTAATTTTAGCACTTTAAGGTAAAGACTGCTTCTGAAAGCCAAAGTGTTGCTACCTTATAGCTCTCACTGGTAAAGATTCAGGTGCAATATGTAAAAATAGACTGAGAAAATAGGGCTGGATAGGACCTCAGGTGATCATTTAGTCCATCTTCCTCCCTCAGGGCAGGATCTTCTATATCAAACTGTTTATGACATATGTTTGTTTAACCTACTCTTAAAATCTTCCAGTAATGGAGATTGTGCTACTTCACCAGGCAGAACTAGCCTACACTCAGAAAGTTTTCCTAATGGCTAAGCTCAATCTTCCTTGCTACAGTTTAAGCCCAAAGGTTGCTTTTAAGATATTCAGGTCAACCTGTCTTTTCCTCTAGCCCTCAAAGGGTTAAGTCCCTGTCTGATAATTCCCTTCGCAAGTCAGATCCTTCATTACCAGTAGAATCCTTACAAGAGGACATATTTCATTTTTAACTGGAGCATATCTAATGACAGGGGGAAAGCCTTGTCTCATAACATTTGATCTAGCCCTAGACAAGAAAAGCAAGGTGGCATCAGCCTCTTCCTATTTAGTCATGAGCCAAGGAACTGCATCAGTGTACAAGTGACATGCAGAACACATGCATCAAAGTAGCAGCTCAATCTGTACTGCAAATAACACTCTTTCAGGTCTCAGCATGGTTGCTGGCCCTGAGCTGTAGTTCCAGTAATTGACATAGTTGCCCAATGCTAGAAAACAAACTCGGAAACTATTCTCATTAGACGTCCCCCTGGTTTGCTGCTCTGTTATTGTAAAACCCAAACACTGAGCTTCCTACCAGCGTGGCTCTGTTTTTAATTAGTTCTGATGGCACTGGGCAACACGCCAAGGAAAAAAATGAACTTCCTGTGATTGAGGCTTGTTGCTCAGTATGTTGCTTCATCCATACAGAGATTGTTTTCACAGCATTTTCTGAAAAGCAGCTACAGACAGAAATAATATAAGTTTTTATTGCCTTTGATTTTTTTTATTCCACCTTCCATGCTTGTAAAAGGCAGGTCAAAGTCAAGGATCCTTAAAGTTACTATGTCATTATTTTGCCTTTGTGTGACTTGGTTGATTAAAGACATCGAGCAGATTCATTTTTTAATAGAATAAACACAGGTTCCTGTAAAAAATTTAAGACCAAGGACTTCTTAGTGGTTTAAATAAATTAATTTGGATATGTTGAGGAGCTGGGTGGCGAGGAACTTGACAATTATATTCAACAGCATAAGTTGTCACAATGTGAGTAGGGGTAAGTAAAATAGTGAATGAATGTGATTCAAAAGCAGAATTAGTATCTGCATGCAGGGATGTGATGAGGTATTCCATGTCTTAGCAGTATCATTTTTTCTTATATGGCTTCTCAATTTAATTCCTTATGAAGCAAGGCTCAAACACCATCTAGTGAGTGTCTGTCAGTGGGATTCTGACCCAGACACCTGCATTTAAGTGCCTCAGCAGTGCATGTCTTCATTTGTGCTGTCTCTGATTTGAGAAGGTGATGATCCAGTTGATGCTGTCACTAGAGTCCAGAGAACAGCTGACTTCACCAAACACAGGTAGGTATTTCTAGTGTGAGCTGAAATGCTTTTCAGTCTCCATGGACTTGTACAGACCCAAATGCTTCAAGTAATTCCCAAATTTTAGGATATGTTATGCCTTTTGCCACCACAGTTACATTTGTATACAACTGATGGGCTTGAGAAAACATGTTCCACAGATTGCTTGTGTATTTTTGCCTAGTTTGGTGCCTGTACTGGATAAGGTAAGAAAAGAAGTGTAGAAAATGCTTTCATAGTCCCTTTCACTATGACAGACGCTGCAGAAGCACTTGGTTCTTCTATTACCTAGCTCCAGAGCCCTGTTTATTGATCTGGCAAATGCTAGACATGAGGTGATTTGAATGGGGACCTGCCACCTCTTACACCCTCAATCACACTTGTCCCTCATCACTTTGTTTTGCCCAACACACAGCTTTTGGGCCTTGTGTACTCCCACTCACCAGTGTGCTAGAACTTTATGTGTCCAGTTGACCAGCATTTTTAAGCTGTTCCAAAAGCAACCCTGTTTGATGGAGACATACAGGGATCAAAGCCACTAGTGCTCTGAGGGTCAGGGGCTGCTCTTTCAAAGAATTGCCTAATATGGTCCAAGGTGCTTTTTTCCTGAAAATACAGCAAAAAAGTGATTCCTGTAGACTGTTCTGATGGAGTTGCACTAAAGCGCACTAGTAAAATAAAATGTAGTCAAGCCAGTTGTCTAACACTGTGGCCAACTGGTATGGCCTAGTCATGTCAATACTATTAAATCCTTTTGATGCTCACAAAAGGGTGGCTGCACTGTATGTACCTATTTTGATCATTCCCTGGCCCTGTTACCTTCCAAGCCACGTCCAGGAATTATTAGGAACGCACTAACTGGCATGGCAGAGACCACCTTGATGCTGCAACGGTAAGGATAGCTCCAATGCAGGGTCTGGGAATGTTCCTTGATCTATTTTAATTTACTAGGATAGAAGCAACCTTGGAGACTAGATTTATTTGACATAAGTCACCAAATAGCTGTGCAGTGCCCCTCCAGGGAGATAAGAATCATGGACCAGATAACTTGTAAATGCTGTTTAAAATAGAAAACCCTGGTCAATAAAATGTTTTAACTACTTTCGTTAAGGAGGTTAATTCCATTTTCTCAATCAGCTTCTTGTCCAAATTGTTCTTGTTATTTTTTTATTTTGTTAATTAACTATGCAAGTTTGATTTAAAGCATGCTTTCTTAACTTTCCATCTTGGGAGAGTAGCTAGGGATAGAGATTGGGTACCCCAATTGCCAGTGATTTCACATCAGTGGAAGTCAAAGACAACCACAGCTTTGAAAGTTGACTTCTTCAGCTCTGAAGTACATTTATAGATCCAGCTAGAGAAACAATCATATTCCTAAATATGGTTCCACCTACCATCCTCATATGAAAGCATAAGTTCAACTCCCAGTCATTCTTCTGGAGGAAAGTTTGAGGATACAGGACCAGAGAATCACAGAATTTTTGAGATTTGCACCTCTGGAGGTCATCTTGCCCATCTCCCTGTTCAAGCAGTCACCTACAGCAGGTTTCATATTAACAAAATCATACAAAAAATAGATGGTTTTGATTGCAAACAGTAGTAGGACACATTGCCATTTCATATCCAAGGCAAGACTTTTAGAGCAGAAGTCATAAGTTTCACAGGGTGACAAAGTTGCTCTCGAATGCAGCACCAGCATGTTGGCTTGTATTGGCACAGGTACCAAGATATAACTAAAACAGATGCAAGGCAGCTGCTCTTTTCACAGTTTCATGCATTTATGGACAAAAGTAAGAAATTTCAGTGAGGCTGGAAAAAAATAGCATAAGCCCTACCTGGAAAAGCAAATGCAAACTCAGCAGGATACCTTATTTATCTCAAAAAGTGTGAGGTTCTGTGTGTGAGCAACTGAACTGAGCCCAAAGGGTTCACAAAAGCAGAATAGCAGAGGTTGAAAGGGATGTTTCATGACCATCTAGTCCAACCCATTTATACAGACCACAGTCACCTTGAACAGATTGCTGAGAGCCACCTGCAGTCAGCTTCTGAGAAGAGTCTGATTGTGTCTTTTTTATTGTCTCCCATTATCTATTTATACACGTGAATAAGATCACCCACAAGTCTTCTCCAACCTGAACAATCTCAGCTCTCTCAGTCCCTCCCAGCATGTTGACACACTTTAACTGCTTGATTGTCTTTGTGGTCATTTGCTGGACTCACTCCTAGTATGTCTATGTCTATCTTGCACTGGTGAGACCAAAACTGGCCACAGCACTTCAAAAGGGTCTCACCAACTCTGACTTGCTGGCAAGAATGATCCTAATGCAGCCCAGGATGCTGCTGGTCGCCTTTGTTGTGAGGGCATATTATTGGCTTATGTTCAAATTCTTGTCCATGAGGACTCCCTCTGCGAAGCTGCTTTCAAGAAAGACAATTCCCAGCCTGTGCTGGTCGATGGAGTCCCCATATTCGTCCCCAGGTGCAGGACTTGTCATTCTGTCTGGTGAACTGCATGCGGTTGCTTTCAGTTCATATCTCCAGCCTGCCAGAAGTCCCTCTGAATGGCGCTTCACTCATCTAGTGTACCAGCCACTCTTCCCTGTTTCATAGCATTTTCAAATATGCTTAGGGTGCACTCCGCTCCATCATTCAGATCATTAATGAAGAGGTTAAACAGTGTTGGCCCCAGTACTGACCTGAGCACACCTCTAGGTATCATGGTCCATCTGGACTTTGTGTCACTGATCACAAGCCTCTGACTTCAGTCCATCTCACTGCTCATTTATCTACTCCATGCTTAATCAACTTGCCTACGAAAATACTCTGCACCTATCCACCAGCCTGCTTTCTCTAAGACACTGAACAGAGTTTATGAGTTTATATCTTAGTATGCCCCACACCTGTTTCTGGAGTTGGGTCCAAACCTGAGATCCAGGCAGTAGTGGAATGGGAGGTCCTGCTGTGCAGAACTCACCCTTGATTTTGTCTCTCAATATACTCTTGCCATTATGGACCATTACTTTTTGTTGTAAAATGGCACTTGGATTCTACTTAAAATGTAGCTCCATTCAAGAATCAGCCGTATTGATATTTGCAGTATTTTTTAAAGAAAAACAAGCATTTCTCAACTAAAGCAATCCAACCTAAAAGCATTGATGATTTTCTGATTAAAAACTAGTGTCTTTGCTTTTGCTTTTTCCTTTCCCTACTAAACCCTTGGCTTCTTTTCTAACAAAAATTTCACAGAAAGGCCCTTTCAAGTCACCCTTTTTCTGTCCTAGCTCTTCAAGGGCTTTACTGAAAGATCTTGTCTTCCTGATGGTATTTTATGTTGCCTAACCCTAAAAAAGAACATAATTCTTTCAGCCTCCTTTACAAATCTCAATTTCCAAATGGCTTGGCTTTACACATCAGGTGACAGAAGCTATACAGGTTGGCTTAATTAACAAGGCTCCTTCTGACTGAACAAAGTATCAGAGTCTAGTCCTTAAAACCTGTGCATTTATATTTAGGTTACACATACGAAGGCAGAATAGGTCACAATTTTCAGTGCTGAATTTCCAAAGCAGGCACTGGTGTTAGACAAGGGATTAATTTGATTCTGTATTTAGATTAACAGTACTCATGTAAATACTGAGTTCTAGCTGATGTCAATCTTTTATGCTAATTGCTAGTTAGACCCTATACAAAGACATGCTTTGCTTGGACCACTTTTGTGAGATTGCTATCTATCTACTGTGGAGAGATTTATGCATTTGCTTTCCATTAGCATTAATAGGAGCTGTCCACATAAATCACTCATCGCCAGTAAGAACGGATAAAATCCTACTAAGTTCAGAGAACACAGGCTTTTGCAATTGAAAAATCTATTAATAATAAAAAACCTATAATGTAAATATGTGAAATCTGAACTGTACAGTAACACTGATATGAAATAAAGTAGTTCAGGAAATGACTGCTTCAAGGGGAAGCAATGCTTGGCTATTGCCAACCTGTTTCGGAAAACTCATATAACTCCTCTAGTATTGGTAAAAACATAAATAAAGCAAATAGCTGCAGAGGAATGAGGAGGAGTAGGAGCATAGTAATTTCAATTGTTATTTTTATTGGTTTTTATTTTTTTCTGCAAGGTACTGACAGATACAATAACACACCTTGTTATACATGCAGAGAGGACAAAGATTGCTAGAAATAATACCAAAGACAGCTCTTTGCTAATTCAGATGTAACTGGGTGTCGGATCATTTAGGCTAAGAAGTTAAAGGTGTCCAGATGTAATGCTCACTGCTTTTCTGCTTGTTGCTGTTCCTTATGAAATTGATGCAATTTATCTCACCAGCCAGGAAAACATAGATCATTGGCCAGGACTCCCTGGTACTTGGCATCAGGCCAGCCCTGATTACAATCTGCATAACTTTATGACATGATGATACATAAAAAATAAAAGCAAAATAGTTTTTCCCTTTCTGGTGATGTAAATCTGGATTAATTCTAGTGAGGTTACAATAAAGTAACAGTGAATAATCAAAAGAACCAAGCTTCATACATCAGGTTGCCATCCTTCAATCCTTTGTGCAGCACTGAGTACTGTTTTTTTGAAGGAATGCTATAAAGAGGTTTCCAAAAGCCTTATCTGTGTTTGAACAGACATACACACATCTGTTGCTTTGTGTTTCCTTCTATACTTAAAAGAACAAAATTGAGCATTAATTAGAATTCATTGGTATAGCGCTGCACCATTAAAAATCACCTGTTAGAAAGCAAACTTGATGCAATGTTACATTTTGCAATTAATGCCTAATCACTTGGCAGTAATGAAACTAGCAAAATGAACAAACATTGTGTGCATGTGTGGTACATGTGAGAGGGGAATACTTTCTCTTCAGAAAACACCATTTTGTCTGATTTAAAATATCTTATGGGAATACATGTATTTAAAAATGTAATTTTTTACTTTCACAACTGAGTGTCTAACAAAATTATTGTGTTTTTCTAATTCATTTCCTACAGGGAACACAGAGTTTTGGCTTTCTGATTCTACAGTGTTCTGTACCATTGACGGTATTTTATTTAACTTCAAAACATCCCAGATAATCTCTTGCCATGACCCCAGGAGCCTGATGTAGAGCCTGAATGTCTTCTTAGGAAAGATAAACATCCTTAAAGAAATAAAATTTGCAGAATCTACTACTTCCCCTGGAAAGTTATACTCATGGTTCCGGTGAGCTCTTGGCTGAAAATCTGAGGTGCCAATCTATCCAGATACAAGATCTCTGGATCTTATGCCTCTGCCTCTTTGCTGCATTATAAAGCCTTCCAGTGTGGCACGTAACCTCCCTGAATAGGTTGCTCTGGCTGTGCTGATATAGCTCATGAACTGATATACTTCATTTGGGGTTTGGCAAAGATTTTACCACTGGCCTTGATTATTAGTTGGAGAAAAACAATTCCTCTTTCTTAAGGAACCCCATGACAGCCAAAGGTTAGATTGATTTTGGCTGCCACAGAGCAACATCTTTCCAGTTTATCAAATGCCTGATAAGCTTGGATTCACAATCGATACTCAGTCCAAAAATCCATTAAATCTATGTAGAAAGCTGGTTTGAAAGAAACTATCATAAATGACAGTGATAACTTAGAAAAACCTTGACACCTGCATGAATGGATCGGCAGGGTGAGAGTGCAGTGTTGCACTTGGCAGAAAAATGAGGAAAAAAAAGAATCAAAACTAGTAAAAAGCTTAGATCTTGTGATTTGCAACATCATACTCTGAATAAGCTGCTGAATCGTATTCATTGTCCTTCTTGGGTTGTCTTTGATCCTCACAGAAGAAGTATCACTTGTTTCTTATCTGTTCAGGACCTATCACAAGGAAATAAAGTTAGCCAGGCAAACAAGCAGATATGTAGATACTAAGAGCATTTTTGTAGTCTCATTTATAACACAGAACCATAATGGCACTAATATCACAATGGATGTGTGCAGAAAACTGTATGTAATTTACACAGTTAAAAAAAATAAAGGTAAACAAGCCATGGTGTAAATGCAAAGAACACGAAACTATTCTTCACCTATGGAGAAGTATATAAATGGGTTTCTGGTGATAATATTTTAATTAGGAAGCTTAATTTGTTACAGACAGGTCATTCTAAGGGTGCACAATATGATCCAGCAGACCAAAAATAATAAAAATAATTATTAGGATAAATCTTCTGAAAAAGAAGAGACTGACAATGAAAAAAAAGTGTTGTTCCCATGAGTGCTAAGAATAACAATAGACAGAATCTTTAGACTAAATGTAGTATTCGTATTTTACATCTAAACACTTTCAACGAATAAACTAAATCCTCCAACCAATGCAGTGATTGCACAGATCTGCATATATGTAGGCAGACAGATGTGGTGAGAGTTACTGTGATAGAAGAAGAAAATCAAAAAAGAACAGAAATGGCTGAGTCTTTCTTTGTGACATATTTTCTCTCTCATCCTTGCATATTTGCATTAAAGTGATTGTGAATAATGTACATTTGACCAGTGCTGTCTGCGGAACTAATGCCTATTAAAGTGATGGGAAGTAGCATATGTTGTGCCTTGGGCAGAGAAAGTCCAATCACCCCCACTGCGTGCAAGTCTCCAACTAAAATGCAGGACAGCCTGGGTTTTATCCTAAATGAACCCAGCAGGGAGAAACAGGACATAGTCCCTCATTCCACATTTAAGCTTCTAAACTAAGGTTTAAAGAGTTAGATTCAGAAAAAGTGAACTGTAACATCCATCATTTAATTTACACTTGGTGCTGATGTTATTTTATCTCTTACTGGTGCTATCAATACAAAGGAAAGCAGTAAAGCAGAGGAAGTGGACATGTATTAAATTGTTTCAACTGAGATACATTTTCTCTATTGGTACCAAAGGAAATAAAAAAAAGGAAGGGGGGGGAGTAGAAAATAAAAAAAAAAAAATCCACCTTCCACTGCTCTGCTGCTGTTATTCTGTCGCATTTTCTACCAGAGCATGATCTTGTCAGTAATTACAAAATAGTTTGGGTTTGTTTGGTTTCACTTTTATGTTCCTGCACTGTATTAGAAATGTTCGCTATTTGAACTGTTTATAAAGCCTTTTGAGTTGCATTACATAATCTTTCCAACGACCTCCAGCATCAAGTTCAGCTCTAAAGCAGTCTTCTACCTGCGTGAACTTGCTAGCTGGGGAAAAAAAGAAAACAAAAAATAAGGCAATTACAGAACTGTATGAGAATAAAAAAATTCAGCTGAACTAAGGAAATAAAATTTGCCGAATTGTCATGTTTGGATCTGTAGCAACAAATTTTGCTTCATTACCTTCAGCATTACAGAAAAGGAGAGAGAACTGGGGGTAGAAGGGAAAGGAGGCAAAGCCCTTTTTTTTTTATTTAATATTGTGTTAATAGGAGGGATTTATTTCCATTTCCAGTGAAATAAATCTGCCTTAAATATAAATGTATCTTAGTGATGTGGAAAAATATTTGCTGCCAGTGTAAATCAGGAGCAACTGCAGTGAAATGAATGGATGGGCATTGGATCTCAATTACAGTGGTGCAAGTTTTGAATATCCCACAGCCTTGAGATTAGTGTGCAGAAGGGAGATTAAAATTTCTCTTTTTTCAGTGCAAAGCTGAACTGAATAGTTAATTTAATTTGTAATCTTAACAGCAGAATTTTAGCATGCCTTAAACTTTAATTACTGCTGGGTGAGAGCTTGAGAGTTGATACCTTCACAGAGTCTAAAGTAAAAGTTCTGACACAAGTTAGAGCCAAATCCAGTGTTAGAGCTACCGCTGAAATTCAGACCCAGATTTGTAGTCTGAAATTCAATTACATTCCAGCTCCAAAATCCGAAGAAGTGAGCTGCTCATTTGCACTTTTACTCAGTTAGTGACTGTAGATAAGAAATCTCCCTATTTTTTCCTGTTTATTGCTGATGCTATTTAACTTCAAAAGGTGGTGGATAAATAGAAGAAGAAAAAAAAAACTGAGAGAATGTATTGCTGAGATAATTACAAGAGCCTATTCCCATTAACAGAGTTTAAATTATATGATTAGACTTCCATTATTTTCTTCACTGTTGCCTAGGAAATGTAGACTGGCTTTGGAGGAATTATTTTAGCTTTTATTTTTTGCCTTTTTCTTATCTGCCTTGAATAATTCCTTAATACCAGCAATAATAAAATCATTATTAAATACTCAGAGATGCCAGCGGGATTCCACCACAGTAAGCATCCTACATCCACACGCTGTGGCTCACCATTGCTTTAAGTCACCCTAAGCACGTACGGGTGCAAAACTTGGTAGCCTGCTCTGCCTCTGTCTAAATTTGATTATATTCATCAGAAAGGGAATCCTATGCTAGAATTCCTGAGCTCACCATTACCTCTACCATCTCAAGAAGAGGAGGACAAACAGCTCACCTCCACAGGTCCCTCAATCAGGAGTTGTCAACATTGTATAATAATAATCTTAAGTGCTCCTTCTTACAAGACAGCCATCTTTCCCCTGCAGCAGTGTCTGCTCAAGCTGGACAGATTGTGGCTATTTCAAACCCACAAGATACTATTAGTCTCAATACATTTTAAACACGAGTTTGATTCAAGTCATTCAAGACAGTGTTGAAGACAACTCTTATTGCAAAAGACAAGAGGGTACAGATTTCAAGGGTCCTGAGTGGTGGTAAGAAAAGGTCAATTCTCCCTCTCAAAGTTACATCAGTTCCTGCTGGCGTCATGCCTATCTTTGAGTTTAGCCGTGATGCTTTAAGTGGCTTCATTACTTAGTTTATTTTGACTGTCTCTTTCCAGTCTGTTTTTATATACTTATCCACTATGAGTTCACTTCGTACAGTTATTGCTCCACTTCAGATGGTACATTTCAACTACTCCCCTGACACCAGAGTTCAAACATGAGCTAATCTCTGTGCACCTTTTTGGTGCACATCTTCCTTAAAAGTTTTTTTCCAAGTTCTGAGACGTGCTCACTGCTATTTTAATTATGTTTCCATCACATTTATGTCTTTCCCTCATTCTCAGCCTCTATTGTTCTCAGTTAAGAAACTGGATTGAAAAAAAAATAATAATGAAGAGGATAGGTATGAATTACAATCTTAAACAGAAATGCTTTAAGACAATAAGAATCCTTATAGTTGCCCAATCTGCCTTTACATATGCATCTGAAAGCTGTGTGACTAACATGACTATTTATGATAGCCTTCCCCACAGTTATCAAGCAATGCAATGATGATGACAAGATGAAAAGTCATCAACCAAAGCCAGATCAAATTTCAAATTCAAAGTCAACCCTGAGGAAAATAAATTTTGAAGCACCAAATTTACAGACTTTATGTGATGTAACCCTGCTTGCTACTGAATAAAGTGTTTGGCAAAGGCACACCAAAATTAGAAAGAACCTCAGAGCTGGTTTAGGTAATTAAACTCTTTTCCTTTTTGGAGTCAATAAGACTTTTGCCATTTTGTGAAACAATTCTTTTCCTGGTACTTTTTGTACATGTACTGGTATAGATTTGAAGAAAGGTATCTATTCTGTGACAAACTATGAGTTGACAGAGCTCATAGCTTGGCTTTACACTAGAAGGAAATTCTTTGCAGAAAATTCTTTTACCCCATGGGAATATTGTACCTCACTGCTAAAAAGCTTTATAACAAAATATAGGAGATAGCATAAAAAGACTCAGTGATGCTACTATGTCAGTCAAAAAATAACTAACTCTTTCAAAGATGGCTGGACTGTACCACTTATCTGTACACCTTGCTTGCTTTTTCAGTCTTTTTTTATTGCTAATTTCAAAATGCATCTATTTGGCTTATGAGTGGGTATGGTTCACAAAGAAATTACAAGCAGCTACCACCGAGCACAGCTGTTCATTGTCATCATTGATAGCAAGAAATATAATCAGTCCAAAGCAAGATCACTCCTCTAAGGGGAAAGTATATTTAGCTATCATTCAAAATCCTCAGCCTGATATCCTTGATAGTTCAGTAACTCACTGTTTTGCCAGTGGGGCTGATAGAAGTTTCTTTGTTGTGATGGATGCATTTGCCATTACTCACCATACCGGTTCTCCCCTCCCCTCCAGCTGTTTTACTGTGGTACAATATCCAAAACCCATGAATCTTGCAGTATCCTAGCAGCTCAGTCTGTAACATTCCAGCTTGACAAAATTAGAGCTAATAATTCAAACAAGCTAAAACATCAAATGGGAAAGAGTCAAAGGAGACTTTTCATTAAAGGCATTGACTATTGGGAAACCTGCAAGATAAATGGTGGTAATCATCCTTGTCAAATCAGAAAGTGTCAATGTATTGACTGCATCATTATAATTGTATTAATTACAGTTGTATCTCTCTAGATATTTAACGTAGAGCTTCATATTAGGACTTGTTTTTCTTGCCAAAAAAGTGAGGTTTTGTTTCAAGGACCTCAGAAGTTTGGTTGGTTTGTTTGTTTTCTTGTTTTTCAATATGAATTGCATGTTTTGCAAAAGGATGCTGACCTGGAAAATGAATCTTTGCTTATCCATGCAAACAGATATATCTCTGCAAAAATCTAGTCTGCCGGCTCTTTCTGAGATATTTCTATAAACTATAGGTAGAAAAAGGGTTTTGCTTCTGTTTCATTGGGATCAAAATGACAAATGTATTCCACCACATGTAGTCTAATGACTGCATTTGTGCTGTGCTTGTTGCAAGGAACTGGACTGGGAAAGCCAATTTAGTCCACATGATCAAGAGGTGGTCATATTTATAGAACCATATTTATAGAAAAATAAATTTTAATGATTTAGAAATCAAGCACAAACCTCCTGATAACATATATATACAGTAATTACAAGATCAACCTGCCTTTCTAGTTTTAGTTAGCTACCTTATATCACTGTGTTTGAGTGCCTCTTGCATAAAGTCAACAATAGGAATATTAAAACACACTTTTTTAAATGTCACATTTCAGAACAGAGGCTCCATGTGAGATGGAGGGCTTGGGAGTCTTGGGAGTTGTTATTGCCATTGTTCTATTACTGAAAGTTGCTTTAATTTACTGTATTATTTTTCTATTTGATAATGATGATACCTGATTTTTATATCTTCATTTATTTCCAAGTGCTCACTTAAACATCTTTGGAAATACTGGCATGGGAAGACTATGTGTCTCCTCTAAGTTCTTTCAGGAAAATAACTGCAAACCATCATGGGTATCTAAATAGACAGGGCAGCATGTTTATTCAACAAACTGTTTCTTTTTTCTGTGATGTTATGACAATATCACTTATGTATCTTTTTCTTATTTAAAGCCAATGTTTTCTACTTCTATCTTTCAAAGTGTCCTCATAACTAACTTGACATAAATAGGATGAAATCTAATACTGGATCATATCTGCTGGTACTTCAGAGCAATCGTTAAGAAGTCCAACACTTAGACTTCTCTGGCTAATATGTCTTTGCTTCAATAATGTAAAACCACACATGGAGACTCTACATAACACAATATTGGAAAATATATAATTTTCCAATGTTGAAAGGTGTGGGCATTTTAGAGGCGCATGATTTTGACTATTTTTGTACAAGGAACACAACACAGTGTCCACAGTGAAAAAGGATCAAGAGAACACACATGTTTAATTGCCAGGTTCAGCTGTGAAGATCATATTACCTTGTGGTTGTGCCTCAGCAAAAAAAGTCACATTAGCAAATGTCTCAAATCACAACTTAAGTACACATTCCCTTATCTGGGATTTATTCACAACTTCTTTCACCTGAAATATATTTACATCTCTTGAAGACAGGGTCCAGTTAGACTGCAACATTGGTAGCTTGTCCGCATACAGAATCATAGAATGGTAGAATAGTTTGTGTTGGAAGGGACCTTAGAGATCTATCCCCATGCCTTGGGCAGGGACACCTTCAACTAGGCCAGGGTGCTCAAAGCTCTGTCCAACCTGAACTTAAACACTTCCATGTATGAGGCAGCCACAGCTTCTCTGGGCAGCCTGTTCCAGTGTCTCATCACCCTCACAGAAACCATCCTCAATATTAGCTCCGTGCAGTAAAGAGTGAGGTTTAAATTGAAAAACATACCTTTCTTCCCGGTATAAATGCTGGACAATCCTGTTTGTTTGCTGGCAGAGGAAGAGAATGATTATCCTTTGAAGGATCTAGCCTAAGAAACTATGGCCATGCATTTTGACAGCAGGGGAGACAGAGGTTGAAAGAAACATAAACATAATTCATTGTCTGTAGTTGCAAAACCTCACCAAGCACATCTGCTTTTTGATAGCCATCTCTTGAAAAAGGCACAAACAAATCGTTTCATCCCTAAAATCAGGGACACAGAAATCCATTGCCCTTTAATCAGGACATGGTGTGCAACACGACCTGAATAAAGCCCCCTGTTGGCTGTGTTGAACTTGTATCTACAATTTGCATTAGAAAAAGGCATTATGTGATTTCAAGGGATAGTAAAGCAGACACTTCTGAATTCAGATCTTTGCAATAACACCTCCCATGGCTTTCACCAATCTCTTAATATCTCTGGGGTTTTCTTTCTTTTCTAGAATATGGTGCAACTTGTATAATAATTACCTCACAAGAAAGATATGAAAATTAATTAAATAAAGGCTGATTATCAAAAACTCAGAGCATGTGCAGAGCCTGTTTGCTATAGCTTTTCTGCTGTTAAGCTTTTCTGCAGATCAAGCCTGGGCTGTACAAGAAGTGATATGAATCATCTGTTTCAAAAGAAATATGACTCATTCAAGGCAGAGCCATCCAAGACCACAAATGAGGCATTATTTTGATAATGAGAGATTTATAGAGGAGACGCAGGGAGAAGGATCTCCTGGTTCTTTTAACCTAGCCCCTATTCTAGGCCCCTACACAATTTTCTTAAAAATGTACATAATCTTCAGTTGAACATCTTGTCTGAAAAGGACTAGCCAGCAATTCATAGGAGATAGAAAGCAGATGAGCCTCAGTCACTTTTACACCTAAACTCAAACCAGACTTCATCAAGTTCCTCTGTTCTTTTACTGCTGGTTGCAAGCTGAGACTGGAAGTGGAAATGCCAAAGCATCCCAAAGACAGGCAGTGTTTGTGATGGGATGAGAAGCAGATGTTGAAGAAATCTCTGAGGAGATGATCCTCTCACAGAAATATCAGACCTTTTTGCACAATTTACCTCCAAGACTTCAACAAACAGGTACCTGTAGCCTCCACTCCAAAAGACCTCTCTTTATAATATCTCGTGTCATATCCAACAGCTCCGTAGTCATTTGAAATATCCTGGAGCATCTCAGAGAGATCATGACCAACACATGACTCAATAACTTGAGTCCTCAGTGTATCTTGATTTTACCCGTCCAACTGAAGATAGGTTAAATGAGACCTATAGTTTAAATTACTGATGACTGGCATTTCTTTGAAAATTTTGACACTTTCATTAGTACCTTTAAGACAAGAGGCTACACCAGTATTCAG
This sequence comes from Psittacus erithacus, assembly GCA_009867235.2. Lineage (NCBI taxonomy): Eukaryota > Metazoa > Chordata > Aves > Psittaciformes > Psittacidae > Psittacus > Psittacus erithacus. The sequence goes on from WYDI02041716.1 coordinate 51,051, forward strand.
GTATTTAAAAAAATGCAAATAAAAGAAAAAATCCAGGAATTCATAAGAGAGTGGTAAATGTAGTTTTCAAGGGAAGACAATGGGCTTTCGCAGCCCTCTGAAAATCCCACCATTCATCCAGAGCATAATTTTTGACAGCAGCATTTTGCTATCCCACTGGATTTCAGCATGATTTAAGTGACACTCAGCAGCTTTGAAAAGCTCCTCAGACAGTCAGGAGAGAGAGACACAGTGATCATAATGTGATTGGAGTTGGGAAGGGACCAAGGTCCATCATTCTCCTGTATCATTGCCTTTCTTTGTGATCTTAAATAGGATCTTGGGCCTGAATTCTTATTGCACTTTAATTTCCATGGAATTTAATTGTCGTACTGCTCTCAGCAACATCTAGTTGTGAAGATAACTACACTGAAGATTGTCCAGCTTCTGTGGTGACAAGTCATACGTAACTATTGTAAATCAAACATGTCCAAATAGAGAAATCCATTGTATTAACTCATTAAAAAAAAAAAAAAAAAAAGAAAAGCATAGGCAGGATTCATATTACCTGAGTGTCTTTAAAGTCTTGATGACTTAAATCATACTAAAGCACTGAAAAGCATAGTGATCATATATAGTGTGATAATAAGTTTAAGTTCCCTAAGAGAGAAAAATAGGCATTTCCAGAGAGTCGTTTATTTCATCTGTGTTAAATTCTTACTTTAGGTCTATTTATCTCAGGAATTCCCTGTCTTTTCTGCTGCATGGAAAGATAATCCAGAACAATCTCCTTAGGTTTAGACTTTCAACTTGCAGAAACCTAAAATCAACCTTAAAAAAAAAAAAACCCCCACCAAGGCATAATTTAACATTTTAAACTCTAACCAGAAAGCTGGCTGTAGGCATATTCTGGCAGAATATTCACAATAAAATTTTTGTCCATTAAAAAATACTTTTTTTAAAGAAAAAAATAATTATAAGAATGAAAGCATTACATTTTACATTTTATGGGTCTACAAAGAGCTAAGAGAACATAACATTTTGACTAAAGAGGCTTTTTAGGGGCAATCAAATTAAATGGATATTAAAAGAGGAGACTGTAAACACATTAGTAAAATATTGTTTCTTTTTATACATGCATTATTTTTATTGTTGCCATATCTAAGTATTAGCATTTTTGCCTCCAAGTTTTACTAAATCTCAGAGTGTTATATAGTGATTAATTAATTAATTATGGCTCAAGCTCATTCTGTTGGATAGAAAACTACCTGATGGGCCCCCTGAGGCACAGAGGCCCTTATAGTTAGGGAACAAGTGGGTGGAAAAATTAAATTGTTTTGCCTCCTGCTTTACCCCCAAGACACTTGCATAGCGTACCACAGGGCTCAGGCTACAATTTTTCATCCCGACCACTTTGACCAGCTACGTGTAGATATCTGAGACTCGATGCCACTATCACTGCTGATGGAATGGTTCATGAAATGAAAGGCAGCTTCACAATCCATTATATCTGTGGTTTTAAAACAGATAGATACCTCACTCCCATTTTTTAAAGCCAAAAGAAATTTGGAGACAACTTTCATTTCTTAAAGAGCCAGAAATTTCTCAATAGATTTGAGGAGCTTAAATTTATAAAGCACACATGAAGCTCATCTCACTAACACTTATTAACAGTGGCACAAATCACGCTGAAGCATGTGTTAAGCACCTGGACCGAACCAGTCATCCATCCAGCTTCTGTGTTCAGTGCAAAAGAGGTAGGAACCTCCAAAGAGTGATTCATTCAGTCCTAAAACAGGTTGCTACTTGATTAACCAGGACTAGGTGTCTAATCTATTGACAACCAACATGAAATGAGCCTAATCACTTCATAAACTGTAAGGTACTGCTATAATGCAAGTCTTACCCAAATTAAATCAGTCTCTCTTAGTACCCAGTTGACCAGAACACTTGTTTCAAGCCCAAATAAACATCTCCAATAACAACCAAAACCAAATGTGAGAATTACCAACATAAACGCTCATTTTGATGAAAAAATAAATCCCTGTTTTCTAAGGTTGTTTGGCTGAAATCAAACACCCAGCTAACCTTTGAACCAGTTTTGGGAAGTTTCCGTTTCAATAAGAGCTTAAGGAACGCATGCCAACAACCTACACTCTATCCCCGGTTGGCAGAAGGTTGGCAGGGATACAAAAAACCATGTTAACAAAGATGCTTTTTTTCTATATATACAGTAAACCTTATGTGTATCAACACACTTGTTTAAACAGCTCTTTGAATCTGAGTCACAGTCTTCATGAATACATAAAAAGTTCCAGATGTTAAAATGTCCCAGGATGTGCATTTTAACCAACTTTGTTCTGCATTTGTAGCCTGACATGCAAAGAGGGCATATTGATTAGAATTACTGGCATACTTACTGCTTCAGTTTTCCTGCTTCCTACTGAGTGATATTTGCCATGGAATGACTAGTCTTTGTACTGTTTATTCCTAGCATGGTGCTCTTGGGATCCTGGATGCTTTGGAAAATCCCTTTTCATCAGTAGCTGGATAGTTAAAAAAGGAAGAAAGAAAACATGGGGGAAAGGCAGTGTGAGACTTTACAGGTGCAATAAGGTATAGATTGAAAGGAGGAAAAGAAGAAGATGGAGAGAAAATCTGTTTTCCCTTCTCTACCATTACAGGTGCTGATTAGATAATGCAGAGGTTTGTGCTCAGGTGCAGCTCACCATTGACATGTCCATTGCAAAGCCCTTCACAGTGGTGCAAAGTCACTGTTTACTTTAGCTCTTACCCATTATTAAATTTAAGACTCAGAATCCCCTGTAGCCATTTGCTTTCATTAACAATGAGCATGTGTGCACCACCAGAAAATCCAAGGCCTGGGAGAAACAGGCTGCAAAATGTTACAGCTTCAGAAAAACCCTGTTAGAAGAAAGGTATCCTGGATGATTTGCATAAGAATTATCATAAAAGCTTAGTGGAGCTTAAAAAGCAGGTTTTGTGACTGTTTCTGACCTTGCTCACATTGACGTTGAAACAGTGCCACTTTCCTAATTTCAGTTTAGCTGCTTCTGAATACAAATAAATAAAGTTCAGGTGCATTTTTTCTGAAGTGCTCTCACTATTCTGGTTTTAAAAATGATGAAGCACTTCCACTCTAGGTCCTTAAAGGTCTGATGGAGACTGGGCACCTCTGTAGTTAGATAGAGATCTTAGAACTTTACCCAGATCATTTACTACAAATACCCAAAACAGGCATCACAAAAATCAGCAAGTACTCAGCGGGGTAATCCAAATGATATTTAGGCTACCTGACAAGGCAACATATGGACTGATAAAGAGCTACGCGGGGACTATGTACATGTTTTGCCCTATGACTTCTCAGTGCACAGTGCATATATAATGACAGAAGCAGGAGCCTTCCAATCCAGCGCACAAGCCAGCTGCAGAGCTTTTTTCCTTCTTGGTCTCCTGTTCCCATAAATTTTGCATTCCTCAGTTCAGAAAGGCCAATATGCCTGGTGGTAGGTATGGATGGTAAGTCACTGTTTTCTTCCTTTCACTCCTTTGCACCAAATCTCAGGCTATAGCATGGCTCTTTATGTGGAAGATACCTTCTGGGCATAGGGATCAATGTTTTCTTCAGGGCCATGATGTTTTAGCTGAACTCACTCTGGTAGAGTTAGAAACAGTCTGTGCAAGTCCAGATTTTGGGGACCTGACACCATGAATCAGGCACAGCTACAGCTGGCCCAGCAACTCCAAGTATCATTTAGATACTTGAGAACTGTGCAGCGGGCAGGTGGTTGAACATACACAAACTTGGCTACAACTTTGAGAACATGGCATTTTTCAGGGTCAGGGATGGGACAAAATAACCTACATTTGGCCTCTCAACTCAAGTTGCTGGGGTATCAGATTAAAATTAAATATAATTGTGAGCTGGAACCCTCTCTGTGCTTCACTGACCATCTTGGCTACTTCCTGTAGTAGGACATTCAATACTTAGAGACCCCACAGGCACCTGCTTGAAAGCAACATTTAAGTGCTTTAACCTCTGACTTAATCCCAACTCTCTTTATCTGTGAATGATACTTTATGTATCTGCATGCATGGTTTCATATGGCGCTGATTTGTAGGCAGTGTCTAAATATAAGCATAGAGTTAAGGTATTATCCAAGTTGGAAATGTGGCCTCATGCCTCATGAATTTGGCTAATGGTGGCAGGGAAAGGACGGATGAAGGACAGATGATGAAGAATACTGTAGCAATATAATTAATGCCCAAAGTCTGGAAGTGTACAAAAACTTAAGTAGCTCAAAGCCTTTGGCTTTCTAATGTTTAGATTAGCACCCAACGCTTCTCAGACACTGAAGCAATTTATTCATATTGGAGGCGTTAACATGGAAGCATAGAAAGAGTGAATTCACCTCACCTAACTTTAGCCATCAGAAACTTAAACATCTGTCTACACTACTTAGTCATTTCCTCTTAGTGAAGAAAGTTGCAAACTTCTAGAAATGGTCTAACCCATCCCAGTGTGAGATTAACTGCTCTCTGGAGGATTCTGTTCACTTACGCTGACTATTGAGAGATGATCAACATCTTAGACAACTACCTTAGATTAGGCACCTGCTGTCTAGACATTTAAGATTACATGAAGCTAATGTACCCCCATATATTCAGTATCCCTTTAGAAGTCTTGCGAGTGTGGTTGCAGCAACAAATACTGCTTTTTCATATATAAGTTTCCTAGAAGCAAGTTTTGATTTGCTAGTGAATCTCTTTAACAACTCATTGTCATTCTCCTTTTCCTCTGCTTAAATACGTGTATGCATATTTGTATGTATATGCATATACATAGTATACAAACAAACTAATTATATCTGCAACATGCTTGTGTTTTATGGCATTAGTTTCTGTTTGGTTTCTTATGAAAAGAAAAATGGGAAATCAGACAAAGTCTTCAAGATTCTGCATCTGAATTCTAGGAGTGGTATACTTTGTGTGTTAGATATTGACTATGCGAAACTTCTGGAACTTAAAAGCCTTACCAAAATATTATTAATTTTACATGCTTAAGGGTTATTTTTAAACCACAATATTCCAGGCACCACAGTTAGCTTGCTCTAGGACACTTACGTCATAAGCTTTGAACCTGTCTCATCTTTACTTCCAAACTTAGTCCTCTGAGGCTTTTAAAGTTCATACTTAAAATTAACCTCTTTTCTGTTGAGTCTTATAAATGTCCTATACTCAAGCTTGTGATTCTCACCTACAGCCAGCAACTGCCAGCTGCGCAGTTGAAATAATCAGCTTTTTTCAGCATTTGAAACCAGAAGAAGAAAACAGGAAAATAAAATTAAAAAAACAAATGAAGAAAAAAAAAAAGCAGACAATGCATATACAGTCTGTTTATAGCCTAATAATATCAGATGGACTTTTTTTCAGGAAAATAAATTACCAGATAAATAGCTTGCTTGGATACTAAACAGATTAGCCCTTCATGCCATTTAAAGGAAGAAAACTACTTTGTAACAGGAAAATTATTTTTATATCTCCTATCTCACCTGGTGCATTTCCCTTCCATTTTACTGATAATTTCAACATACTTTTTATGAAGAGCAATTCCAGACCCCATTATTGTTCCAAGCTCTGACATTCATATAGGAAATGAAAAACTGCCCTAACCTTCCTTCCTGCTCATAAAGTCCTGGAAGAGGTGGATAAGACCACAGAATCTTTTGACTTAGGATACAATTTTTTCTGTATTTGCATAAATCCCCCAGGCAGGCAGGAAGAGACAATATTTCAAACCCAATCCCAAATATTTCATTTGGAGCGGTTATCTCATAATTACAGAGCTGTTACCAATTAGCAAAAAGAGAAACTTTTAGAATAATTTTGTGCTGTTAGACATTGAGGAAGGGATGGGACTGATGGGCTTTAACATGTATTATATGTAGATATACAGTCTTGAGTAAAGATGGGCAGTCCCACAGAGTGACCCATGATTGCTTTGCCTGGAGACACACATACCCTGTACACATCGATCGAAACATCTTTTTTCTCATGAAGATGTTTTCTGTTGTGGGACAACCACTGTGATTTAATAGAGCAAGACAATATTACAGGCAATCTGAGGCACAGACTTTATTCACCCACCAAAAATGCACTGAGAATTTAAAGAGAATGCAGTTGTCTTTGGCAGGGGATTAATGTCCACATGCAGAACTTCCCTGGAAGACTAACAACTGCAGAGAAAAAAAAGCCTTTCCTTTAACATCACCTGAAATACTGCATTTGCAGTAGCAGGCACCCCATGGCATGTGGGTCCAGAATGTAGTAAGACGAAGAAGATTACCTTAGGGACATCTGCAACTCCTGCTGAAAAACTTCCTCTTCAACCAAATCAAACTCCCCACACCTTTACCAGCAGATCAAACTGTGATTTTAGGTCATTGCTGCCTTATGTCTTATTGTTGAAAGTTTCCAATCCCCTTATTTGCTCATCTGCGTACATGCTACTTAGATTTGCTGAACTGATAAAAACACAGGCTGTTCAAGTCTTTTACAGATGAACCCGTGAGGTCATGGTAAGGAGAGGATGGGGCAGGAAGCAAAACTGAAGAACTCTTGCAGCTTCATGATATGATTACCATTCATGGACTGGACGTGTCCTGTGATAGCTCTCTAAGTAACCTTTTTTTGCAAGTGAAAGACTGCATGTTTTTCCTCACTTTAACATCAGAACTTGTCCCTGGATATGAGATCAGGGACAAGCAATTTGAACAAGTAATTACTGGCCTTTTGACCAAACAAAAGTGCAAATTATTATCTTATCCACTATAAAAGGTCCACTCATCACTTGTCAGGCTGAGGGATGAGGAAGACAACCTCTCAAAGCACGGCTATGTCTACAGCAGGTTACAAGTGGAGCTGCCATAAACTATAATGGAATATTTCCTACCCTCTGTGCCTTGCTAACAGCTCCAGTGCAAACTCCTTATAGACCACGTATGCATTCCTATGCCATGTGCATGCAAGCACGTGGCTTTGTATGGCGTTTCAGTGTCAGAAGGATGAGCAAATGTAAATTTCATTATCACCTCAAGGCCAACCTGAATGAACGACACATTACCAACTTTTACTCTATAAGATGCCTAATGAAGAAGTACTATGTCACCTCTGCTTGACAGTCAAATCACTTATATCTCAATCCCAGTGTGCTTGAAATAAGCTGAATCTCTGGATATAGTTGGATAAGAGACAGCAAATATGTAGTTTCTTGGATACTGCCTGGTGTATAACTAAGTAGGTTCATTTCTGCAGCAGGTTGAGGATGTTGAAGATCCAATATGAATCTGATGAGTGCAAATATGTCAAGACAGAGATAACAAAAGACTCCTGCATGTTAACCTTCCCTAACTGAAGAAGATCCACCTGTGAGTGTTTCCAAACCTGCCTACCTACAGTGATGGGGCTTCTGCCTACTAATTCACCATCGCTACATGGTCATAATCAGAAGTTAACTTGGTTACTTACAAAAAATCCTCTTTTTCCCATATATATTTTACAAGGCAAGTTATTTACATGTGAGGATAATAAAATCACATCCTTAAAAGGGAGCCTATGACATGCTGATTCTAATCCATCACAAATGACAAGGGTGGGTCCTCTGCTAGGAAAATTTAAGAAGCATTCTGTGTTGCATCAAAAGGGCAGCAATGTGAATCAATTATTTTACAGTGGACAGCACTGGAGAAATTAAGGCCAGGCCTGTTCCTACTGAAATCAATTAGAATTTTGTGACTGATTGAAATGAAAGCTGAATCAGACTGCATAACTACTTTTCTAAGTACTTTAATAGCTAATCCTGTGTTTTTATAATGTCTGTATTTAAATGTCTTATTCATTTAACAACATCCTTTCTTCTTCATTTATGTTACAAATAAACAGAAATTGTCGAGCTGATGCCTAAAAAGGAAAAAAAAAAAAATAATGTAAATATTTGCTACAGTAACAACTAAAAAAATAGGATTCACCTCCGGCCCTGCATTTGTTAAGGATAAATTGGGTCCAGTAATATTTACTGCACTCGCTATAAAACAGACCACACAGTAGTTTCTTTTAGAAACTTTTAATCAGGGCTTTAAAATCATTTGCATGGCTCCTAGGACCTGTAGCACCTTAGGATGCACAGAGGATATCTCCTGAAGAGGCTTTAATTCTTGATCTGTTTGAAAAAATACAATTACTGGTACAATTACAAAGAGGTGGGTACTGGAGGCACTGTCTACAGCCAGTTTGACACCAGAAGATGTGACATTGTCTGCTTTTGCATCGAAGTCACCCAAATGAAGAACAATCTGCCCCGTATGGATACTGATATAAGTAGATTGTGCCACTTGGGCTTGGTGCCAAGTAAGTGGGGTCTGATGGCTCCAAGCTGTCTGCTGTAGAGGGTGGACTTAACTCCTTATGTTAGAAAGATCATATGAGTTTCCTACTGTTCGGGTTTTGGTTTTGATTTGAATTGGGTTTTTCTATGTCCAGAAAGGATCACCAGAATGGACACAACCTGGCATGCTTTTTTTCTTTTCTATGGAACTTTTACAATGTCTTTTCCACATCTCCAAGTAAAATGACAGTTGTGTAAATACCATCCTGCTTTTTTTTGAAATAGACTATGAAAGCAAAGAAAAATAAAGGGAAGGGGGAAAAAAAGGAAATAAAAACAATGAAAATGAAGATATTAAGATCTAGAATAATATAATTAATAAACATAGAAAATATTAGGAAATCACTAGAATGGCCTGTAATTTTTTCACATTTCACTTCAAGATAGTAGAAAGAATGGAGGAATCAAGAGGTAAAGGCCAAGAAATTCTCTTTACAGATGACCTTACTGCTGCTTTTCCTCAGATTCAGGCCACACTTAACCTCTTCCTTGTGCACTGGAAAAGGAGAAATATAACCTCCATTTTTAAAAAGAGAAGAAAGGAAGACTCGGGGAACTACAGACCAGTTAGTCTCACCTAGGTACCCAGCAATATCATTGAGCAGGTCCTCCTGGAAACTGTGCTAAGGCACATGGACAACAAATGAATGATTGATTACAGCCAACATGACTTCACTAAAGGCAAATCATGCCTGAAAAATTTGGTGGCCTTCTACAATGGAGCCACAGCAATTGTAGACACGGGAAGTGCAACTGACATTACCTACCTTGATTTGTGCAAAGCATTTAACATTGTTCCGCACAGAACCCATGTCTTTAAATTAGAGATGCATGGATCTAACAGATGGAACAGTCAGTGGGTAAGGAACTGGCCGAATTGTCACACTCAGAAAGTTGTGGTCAATGGCTCAATGTACAAGTGGAGATCAGGGAAAAGTGGTGTTCCTCAGGGATCGGTAATGGGACCAGTGCTGTTCTACATCTTTGTCAGCAGCATTATCAGTGGGATTGAGTGCATCCTCAGCAAGTTTGCTGCAAACACCAAGATGTGTGGTGTAGTTGAGACCCTGGAGAGAAGGGATGCCATCCAGAGGGACCTTGACACATTTGGAAGGTGGGCCGGTACAAACCTCATGATATTCAACAAAGCCAAGTGCAAGGTCCGGCACCTGGATCAGAGCAATCCTAAGCACAAATAGAGGCCTGGATGGAGAGTGGATTGAGAGCAGCCCTGAGGAGAAGAGCGTTTTGGTTGACAAGAAACTCAACATGAGCCAGCAGTGTGTGCTTGCAGCCCAGAAAGCCAACCGTGTGCTGGGTTTCATCAAAAGGATCATGGCCAGCAGGTCAAGGGAAGTGATTATCCCTCTCTACACTGCTCTTGTGAGACCCCACCTGCAGTACTGTGTTCAGCTCTGTGACCCCAGCACAAGAGGGACATAGACCTTTTGGACTGAGTCCAGAAGAGAGTCATAGAGATGACTGGGAGGCTGAAGCATCTCTCCTGTGAAAACAAGCTGAGAGAGTTAGGGTTGTTCAGCCTGGAAAGAGAAGGCTCTGTGGAGACCTTATAACAGTCTTTCAATACCTCTTTAGGGGGCCTACAAGAAATCTGGAGAGGGACTTCTTACAAGCATGTGTACTGATGGGACAAGGGGGAATGGTTTTAAACTGAAAGAGGGTAGATTTAGATTAGATATTAGGAAGAAATTCTTTACTGTGACAGTTGTAAGACACTGGAACAGGTTGCCAGAGAAGCTGTGGCTGCCCCATCCCTGGAAGTATTCAAGGCCAGGCTGGATGGGGCTTTGAGAAACCGGATCTAGTGGAAGGAGATTGGAACTAGATGATCTTTAAGCTCCCTTCCAACTCTAGACATTCCATGTTTCTACGATTCTGTGATTATTCTGCTACCAGGCAAAGCAATGAGTTAGCTAATGTTGGAGAGCCAGCCAAGTAAGTGTTGTTCTATACAAGTGCTAAATGTTGTTCTTAACATGTGAAAACTGCTGCTCCATCAATCTTACAAGATGAAAAGCGAGTCTGGCATGACTCTGGCTGAGGACATAGCCTGAGCAGTTGGGCTGAAGTCACATGCATACCATTGCATAGGTGCTTCAGGACTCTGCCAAAGCAGGGTCTATAAATGCAATATATGGTTTCAAACCACTGGTCACGGGCAGCCTGTGGAAAACTTGCTTATGTTTCAGCCTGCAGATTAACCAGGGAGATTTGAGGGAAGGAGGGAATCCTATTCCTATTTCTCGTGTGGCTGCCAAAATCTTCCGCTGCAGTTTACACCTCCAGAGACCATGGGGGAAAAAACACCTCACAAATTTTCAGATGGTGAGTGCATCAGGAAGGCTTCTCCTTGTCTTACTGCCACCATTCACACCCAGTGTTATGGTCGCTAATAACCTTTCACATGGCTTGAGAAAGGCCTGGCCAGTTCCTCTGTTTTCTCCATAATAAGAAAGAGAAGAAAATTTGCAGTTTATGGACACAGTAATCTCATTAAAGCTTCACCATGGCTTCCAGAAGTTTTAATAAACCAGCTGGTTAATCACAATAATATCCCTCCCCCTTCATTTTATGGAAAGATCCTGCGGTCAGGAAATATAAAACTCTCAACACGTTGACCACAGTGAGGATTACAGCCTCCTGCAGTGACACTTTTCCAACTGTAGATCTTGTGTGCTGCACAAACCTCAAACAACCCCATAAACAAGTTTGAAGCAGGCCTAACGCCAGGCTTGCCAAGGAGAACATCAGGAGTGATTCTGTTAATGAGGTCTGGCTGGAGCTGAAACACCTCTCCTAAAGTGTGTTACTTTTAATCAAGTCATTTCCAGCAGGAAACTTCATAGAAGTGTGCAGTGATTCATTTCTTTAAGTTTACACTTGAAGGCCCTAGTCTTGGGCCACTGATGTCATTGAAAGCTTTAACAGTGATGGACAGGTGTTGAATCAGACAACACTCAGTGACAGATTGATTGATCAGACCAGAATCCATGTCCTCACATTCTCATACCCCAGAGAGAAGGCTGGGAGCACGATCCAAGAGCTCACCCCTACAACAGATAAGGAAGTTAATAAGAAATCAGAGAACGATTCTTGCATCACCGCTCTCTTGAGCTGAGCTAACATGCCACCTGCCTGAGGCTCAGAAGTGGGGTGCTCCCACCCCAAGGGGTCCTGGTCCAACAAGTGTGCTGTGATCAGAGCAAACTGGGTGATTAACAAGTGGTGTCACTTCCAGCTCATGACCATTTTTATTCAAAGTGTAGCTGAAGAAAAGCTCCTTTTGCTCAGTAAGAAGCAAAACTTTAACCTTAAAGATTAGTGTCTTGCTCCTCTTGAAAGATTTCAGGCTTCTGTCTCCCCAGAAAATCCCTTGAACCACCAGGTTACTTTAGAACAAAAAAAAAAAGTCTTGCTCCTCTGTGCTGTAATTAAGCCACTGTGAAACTAGGAGTGAGGACACAGGAGGGAGAATGATTTCCCTTTGAATAGCTACTGTGCATCCTAGATCTGCCTTGGTATTACAAATGGTGGCAAGTGTTAAATGTGAATACTGGATTCAAAGATCCTCTGCTGTTAGTACACATTATGTGTTCCTCCTATCAAAACCTACAAATGAAAGCAGGGCAAAATCTAAGATGGTGTCAGAGCAAAGTGGATGTGGTGAGCTCACGTGTTACTAAAAATACTGTGAAAGTTGAACTCATATCTTATCTATTAGGCCACATAATCTGAATCATCTTAGGTCAAACATGCAATCAAGTTAAATCCACTTATGCAAAAAACCAAAGGACAAGGAAGGAGGAAAGCCTACAGTGGCAATGAGAATGCTGGTGAAGTGCAGTTCTATATCTGAAGACATCAAACTGCTTATCAGTAAAAAAAAAGCGGCAGTGGTCATCTTTTTACCACTTACCTATGCCCAATTTAGCAATTTTATCAGACATGGCCTCTTTTAAGTGTATTACTAAGCATAAAAGGCAGCTCATCTCCTTTGAGTCCTCTGGGTCTCTGCCACGTCCATTGAGAAACAAAGTCATATAGAATATGTCCACCCAGCCTATCTAGGTACTAGTCAAGATGGTACAAGCCAGAAGCTCTCTCTATCCATATAGAGGGAACATCTGCAATGTAAGCAGGTGTATACCTTATAGACAAGTAAAATCTAGTGAGATTAACTTCAATCTCTTAGCAAACAACCAGAATATGGCTCTCTGTCCCCATTTATGTATGTAAAACATAAGGGATAAAGCAGCTGTTCTAGCGGAGCTGAATTTTTCCCTCACTCCTGTGCCATGTCTCTACTCACTAAGCCACATTGTTTCTCTAAAGGTTTTCTACTCCTGGAAATTTACTATTTCTAGATAATGGTTCCCAAGTAGTTTTTTAATTAAAGCCCCCATGTAACCAATTTTATTCCAGAATTCTGGAATAGCTATTCTGGTAAATTCTGAAGTGTCAAGAAGCCCTAAGGCGTGCGAAAAGAAGTGTACGCCTGTCTCAATGAGAAGCTGTTAAAAGGAAGGTGAAAATAATAGGAAACTTGCGTATATTGGTAAATGGCAATGAGAGTGTTGCTGGTGGCATCATTTTAAATCATTCTGGCACACAAACAACTAGAGCTGCTGAACTAGTTTGGAGGGGAAAAGAAAGACTGAATTAATCCAGCTTCTTTTTAGATTCACACATGGGCTTCAAGGTCACAATTTAGTCAGTATTTGAATTCACACTGCAAATAATAAGTTTGAGGCATCTTGGTCTCAAGTCTATGAGATGTTCATTGTATATGTTCGATATGTGAAAATCATGCTGGGCTAATTAGCTTTGATTAGACATATAGTTTATGATGTGTTAGCTTTTTGCATTGATTGGATTAAAATAGTTCTTAGAAACACATGCTACATGTGAAAAAATTATTTTCAGATACCTCTGCCACAAATATGCTCTAACAGTTACTGGAAATCTTTTGTTTGTACAATGAACTTATAGGCTGAACTATATATAAAAAAAAAATTATACTAAACACAGGGAAAAATATGTATAGCATTTTATTTGAGCAAATAGTCAATGTTTTGTAGACTATCCCAGCACTGGTTCATTAACTGTTCATTGGGTTCATTAACTGTGTCCACTAATTTTGTAGTCTTTGTTCTTGGTACCGAGCACTTATTCATGCATGTTCAGCTACAGTAAAGTCAATGAGATCGCTTGTGACTGGAACACCAGTGGAAGTGCTGTCCCAGCTAATGCTGCAGTTTAGAAAACCCAGGGTGCATTTTGATTACACCCTCCACGCTCACCTCTCATACCCCCTACTCCAGAAACATGGGCTTCTTGTGGTCCTACTGCTGCCAGCCTGGATTCTGAGCATCCTCTGATCACACACCAGCTCCATCACGTACACACTCAGCCACACTCACTTTCAGCTTCAATCATGCCCTTTTCCCTCCTCTAACATGTACTCACTAAGACACTTTCACATTTGGTTATATACCCAACTCCTGGCACTCACATTCAGTTATGTTCAGAGTGTTACACCCACACTTAATTACAATCACACCCTCGCACTTCCCATTCAGTTACACCACCAGTGCTGCCCGCCTCCCCCACGCTCAATTATACTCACATGTGATTAAACCTGCAATTCTGCACCTATGGTATAATCCTTCACTACCATTCACATCCACTTATGCTCAACAGCCTTCCCTGGGATGCACGTCTGTTCATCACTTTCATGCACGCATAGAAACACCAGATTTCTTCTTTCATTCTGACAGTAGAGTGCTTTTTAGTTTTTGTTTCAATGACACAAAGAGCGCCCACTTCTTACCAAGGAACAGAAAGACCTGCTGTTCGTATGGAATGTTGCCTTCTCAGAAAATCACATTGAATCCTTATTTTATACCTCCTGAAGAATATGCTGCTGTTTGTTTTGTTTAGTACCTAGCAGGAATTAAAATCAAACTGCTTTTTCACAAAATGCTGGGCACTTGAAATAAAAGACATTTCCTAACCTAAAGAGATTAAAGCTGTATCTCTCTTTCAGCCAGAGAAAGTGACAGAGTTTCATATGGAGGAATATGAAGGTCACCTACAAATCCCTGGTTGCATCTATGGAAATGTTATGACAGCAAATTACAGATGTTCCCTAACACATGGCCAGCCACTCATCACTGCAGTGACTTGCTGTCCAAGCAGTTAGCAGTCATCTGAGGTAATCTGTGTAGTCTCTTCTGCGCAATTCAGTGGCCATCTTTTGCAGTTCGGTAATGGGATGTGCGGGTGAAATCCTTCTCCTAAAGTCAGGAAAAAGGTTGTTTCAGTGACCATGGACTTTGCCTTTAGGCCTGTTCAGGGCTTTCTTACAGCAAAATCCATTTCAGCAGTGTGTAAAGCCCACACATGCTAAGAAGCATGAGCTGCTGTGGGACTGTTTTCATTGGATGCATTCAATTCCAGGAACACCAACCATAGTCATGAATATTAATAAAAGATCAAAAAGAAAGCAGGATAGAAAAAAGATTTTGTGTAAACACTTTACAGGCATAAACAGGACAAGCATCATCTGTACCAACCCATCTGCACCCACATGCACAGACATTTTTTCTAGTATTTAAAATCCAGTCAGTCTTAACCAGACTTGAGAGATTATCTGAAGTAATTCCTAAAGCAGGTTTTGATTTAGAAAGATAAGGCAAAGCTCTGACTAGGAAGCCAAATTTCCAGTCAGAGACTTGAACTTGGTTTTTATTAATCAAGATGCGAAATCATAAAATCCCAATGAAATTCACACCAGTTCTAGAAGGCTGGAGGAAGGAGGGGGGGAAGGAAGAAAAAAATAATAGAACAAAATAAATAATAAAATGCATAAATAATTGTAAATCGTTAATAAATTAATAAATTATATAATAAAATAATAAAATAAAAACAACAAAACCAGCCAAACCTAAAAAAAACCCTGCAGGATGAGACAGAATCCATGGATAAGTGCCTGCCACCACAATAGGATACACATGGCCTGTTCAAAGATGCTTTTGCAGGGAGCCAGGCCACAAATAAAACAAGACATGTGGTGTGGGGCTGAATTGGCCACTTTTTTATTAAATAAACAATTGATCCAAATACAGTAACTCTAAATCACTTAGGAGGTCTTTGTTGATCCTGACCAGAACTAATACATGCAGATAACCTGCACTTGGTCTTATAATTGTCATTCCCTGCACAGCTACCATGCATCAGAAATCCCACTTCTGTGTGTCTTGGGAAGGCAGAAGGGAAGATGAGAGAGAAAATATGAAGAGACACACACAGAAGGAACAATCTCTTTCCATCATCCAAGAGTCTTAGGCAGTGCCTAAGTCTGAACAGATACAAACAACAAAGGGGGGACCAGTTCCATTGTGGCACTCTATCTCCATGTGTTGTGCCCAGTGTTGCATGCAGGGAGAAAATCAGGAGGCATTTCACCACAGCAGCTGCCATAATCAACAAAGATCAAAAGAACAACTCAGGAAGAATATTTTGACTGAAAGTCTTGCAAAACCCTCCTATTCGAAGAGGGTGAGATTAGGGCCAGGCTGCTGTGAATAATTCAGGTTCATTCTTTAGATCATGTTGCAGTTATTTTTCTCCACTGTTCTTGGATGAATTTTGGAAGTTGGAGACATTGTTCAGATCCCATATTTTAACCACCTTAGAGAAGAAAACCTTTTTTTTTGAGAAAAAAGACAGGCTGAATGTGACCACTCCATAGGACAATCTTTTGTATCCCACAAAAATGAAAGAATTTAGGAAAATAGAATTTGAACCTAATGTAACTGAAATAACACATGTGAATTTCTGTCATATGTAAGGGAAAGATTAGGGCCAAAAAAGCAAAGATCTAGGTTCAGAAAAACATGACGATGATGACAATAAGGACTACTATTATGTCATTTGCTACTAACACTTGTATAAGAGGTGTATTCTTTTCAGTTGGTGGGTGATCAGTCAGTGTCTAGAGATGAAGGTGGTGTCAAAATATGAAAAATGCCTTCAGCATAGTAGCTTTCTGGAGACTTAATCCTGATGGACCAGCCCCAGCCCTGAGGGTCCTTCAGGATCTCATCGGAGTTCCTGCAGCACCATTTGCATCCCAGTGTTCAGTTAACCTTCTCTTGACAGTGTTTTTGTGGATTTACATCCAAAAAGATCCAGGTCTGATGTCTGAGGAGGCTTATTTCCTACAGAGTAAAGGAAGGAAGAAAAAGCAAGCAGCACAAACTGTATCATTATTAAAACTGAAATAATAATCAGGATAAAACAGAAAGAAACTTTGCAGCAAAAAGATTCCAATTAAGGTTTTGAGTTTACACCTCTTTAATGGCTTGTGGGAAAACAGTAATAGTGCCAACAATAAACACAGGAGCAACAAAAATGTGGGATCCCAATGCCGGTGCCCACAGTGAGAATAAAAAATGCAAAGCCTGTGCCACCTTGCCTTTAATTTCCTAACTGCTGTTTTGTAAGGCTGTGTCATGCTTCTCAGTTCAAACACGCTTTGGCTTTTTATTATTCATGGGCCTTTTTCTCAGTCAGTGGTGCTGAATAATAAAACAGCCCAGGATCAAATGGGCCAATTCTCCACGCCTGACACCAACTGCTACTGTTCGCTGGGCTCTGCCAAGCGTTGCCTCTGATAATGAGTGGGATTTGGTTAAACAGTAAATTAATGAATAATGAAATATCCAGGTTGATCAGTTAGAGAGCACGCTTGCTTTGCCCCCGGCCAAACGCTCGGGGCAGAAATTACTCTCAAACGGCACTTCCCTGTGTGTTGGGCTGGATAACTATTTTACAGCCTATTGCCTGGCAGGATGTTGGGAAGGGGAGGTCGGGAAGCAAAGCAGGCAGGGCAAGGCCCTCACACCCCCACACACCCTTATTTCGGAAAGGGAAGGGACGGGTTTGGGGCCGTGCAAACTCCTCTGGGACAGGGAGAGGGTGGCGGGGCTGAAGGGACTGGGCATGAGGCTGAGGCGAGGATGAGCTCTCTCCCAGGTCTTACTCTCTTCTCCATCTCCTTCTCCCTCTTGCTCTCTTTCTTCCTCTCCTCTTCTCTCCCAATTTGAGCAGGGGGTTACCTTGACCCGGGGGTTAACCCAACTGTTCTGCTTTCTGGTATCAGCTGTCTATTGCCTTGTCCGAGCAAGGGTCTAAGCCGAGGCCATCCCTCCGGGCAGGGGTTGTAGCCCAAGCTGTAAAAAGACTCTCCCGGAGCCCTGTGTAGGGCAGTTTTGACAAATAAAAGAGCCCGTGAAAGCCTGCCTGCTCGGGATGGGGCAACGGCACATCAAGAGAGAAGGAGAATGCCACGCAGCAAGCAGAAAATAGTCCTGTAGCCTTCATTTGCTCCATCGGGAGAGATAAGTAGCTGTAAAATATTTCCCGCAGGTCAGTAACACAAGTACGCGTATGTATACACACACACGCACGATTTCTGCAGCCAGAGGAGCAGGGAAAAGCCCTGCTTGGCTTTTCACAGCCGTCCTCCAGAAATGCAAACCCTCAGCCCGGGGTGGGGTTTAAGAGTGGGGGGTATTCCGCTGGTGAGAAACCCGCTATAATTATCGCATTTTGTCCAGAAGGGAAGCTCTCTGTAACCAACTTGTAGGTTGTGGCGGGTTTTTTGGTGCTTTGGTTTTTTGGGGGTTTTTTGTTTGTTGGGGGTTTTAATTATTATTTATTATTATTATTTCCAACTTTCCAAGCAAGCCCCGACTTCCCAAGCCAGAGCAAGGGGCGGGAGGAGTGGGTGTAAGATAGTAATTTACATTTTTTAAAAGGTCTGGGTTCAGTCACTTTCTCTCGTCTCATGTCACTCCTAAGTTAAAGTTTAAAGAAACCTTTGAAGCGTGAGGAGGAACAAGGAGGTCCCTGCTCCGCCCGGGCCTCCCCCGGCAGCTGCTGGGCGCAGGAAAAACCTCCAGCAAGGTCCCAGCACAGCAAGACTGGAGGGCTTTTAGCCATAATCTCCTTCACTTTCTCAGCCTTCTTCACTCAGCTCTCTGAAGAGTATTTTGTGAGTGTGAGCATGAACAGCGGCTCTCCAGGGCAGCGTAAAAGCTTTACTCGTCGAACAAAATCATCTCCCCTATTCACCGCCGCATGTTCATATTAAATCCAGAAATTTTTCGTTTTAAAATATTTCAACTCGTTTCTTCCCGCTTAAGTTACAACAATTTTAAATAGAACTTCTTAAAATCCTCCTATTTCCATGAAAAGCATTTCTCAAAAAAAACTGATATTTTCACACTCTTACCATTCTTGCCAGTTATTATACTGTGATTTTTATATACAGAATTGGAAACAGGCTCCCTTTTTCGAATCCAGAACAGGATCTGCTCTGTACTGAAATAAAGCAGAGTATATAGGAGACCGGGGCTTTCTCTCTCCCCGATCACTGCTCACAGTTTTAGGGAAGTGCTGCAGGCATCTTTACCTTAAATCACCGGGAATTCTGCAGGAGCAAAGACTGTCAGGTGATGCTCGGTGCACCAAGATAAGATAAACTATTGTTATCTCTGGTTTCAGGAGGCAAAATATCTCCCCCTGGTACCCTGATGGAATTTTCCAAGGAGGAGAAATGTCCACACGCACTTCACCCACCTTGGTGTTTTAAGCGAGTGAAAAAAAAAAAAAAACAACCTATAATTGCAATTGTACCGAATGCTCTTTGCAAGGACCAGTTTATCACCTGGAAAAAATCAAACGTTTTCTGCTTTAAAGAAGATGTTCCTCTCGACCTGAGGGCAGCATCCTCGTCGCGTGCTCTCTAAAGACGACAGCGATTCCGCTAGCACCGCTTTTTATTTAAGAGTATTAATAATGCCCGGCACCGCATTGCTTTGCAATTGCCATGTTTTAAACCCTCTCTCCCCCCCCCCCCCTTTTTTTTTTCTGGGGGAGGGGAGGGCGGGCTGGAGGAGCAGGAGGTTCCTTTGCCCCCTCCCGAGCAAACTTAGGGCAGAGGTAAAGTGAAAGGATTATTGTCACTGCAAATTCGGGTGAGAAATGCACACGCAAACACACACACGTCCCTTTCATTTAGTGTTGTTTAGCGGAAGCTCCAAAGTAATTGCTGTGATTTCGTAATTGCGTGAGATTGTATTCTTTTTTTTCTGTCTTTATAGCAAGAAGAGACTATAGAGACGCTCTGAACTCCTGAATCTCCAGAGATTTCCTTCTTATTCCTCCGCCCATCCCGTTCAAGGAGCATTCAGAAGCAGAGGGGTGACTTGCTGGAAGGGAAATCGGGGCAGCCCTTCCCTGACTGCCCCGGACCGGCCCTTTGCCCCGGCTGGAGTGTATTTCAAGGATTTAATTCCGAAAAAAAAAAGGGAGGAACATTTCTTTCCCCCCTTCACTCCTAAAAGTCAGTAGTGGTGCGTGAATGGGACTGACTCTGCACGACGAAGCGGAGCTACACACGTTATGACATGAGATGTAACATAACGTCCTGGTACAGCTGTGCACACACAAACACAAGTCCATCTACAGGGGAAAATGTGTGTGGATGCCTGTTTACGAGAGAGACAAACCAAACAAAGGAATCCAGTGACGAATATATTGGTACTGGGGATTATTTAAGACATTTGACTAGTTCCATCATAGGGACACCAGATGTTATTTATGAGGTCTCATATAAATGTGGGCCATACCATGCAGGTGGGGAGGGAAAAGGAGGGGGGAGAAGCAAAACCAAGAAAGAAAAGAATGAAGTTCACCCCAAAGGGATGAAAGACAAAAATTATATTTATGACTCTATAAATCACGGTGAAGTTTTATAATGGAAACTTGAACTATCTAGAGTTTAAAAAAGAGAATGGGACAAGGCAGGAGAGAAAGTCCCTGCTGGCAGTGACTGGGAGAGCAGATTCTAACATCGGACCAGTGGGGTAGCTAAATTCTGATGAGCTGGTGACCGCTGCTATTCGTTATATTTAACCGTAGCTGGGGAAGAAGCTAAGAGAAATGGACCAGGAGAGACAAGAGAGAAAACAGAGAAGAGAGAAAGGAAGAAGAGAGGAAGGAAGGAAGAGAGAAAGGAAGGGAAGACTGCCGTAGAGTAATGAAGTGCAGGAGCTTTTCTTCTCCCCGTACGCTCGGTTCCAGCCCCGCTGGGTGAGGGTCGGGGAGGGGGAGGGGAGAAGGGCAGGGCACTTAGACAGCCTCTCGAGCGGCTACCTGCTCTCTATTCTGAATGTACTCTTATTATATGCTCTGAATGTGCAGCTCTGGCGCTGTCGCCTGAAGCCTGGGAAACTCGAGGGGAACCCTTCCTCTTCTCGTTGAGTCCGATTTTAAAGGGAGACCTCGAGTTCCACCAGCGGGTGCTTCTGCTGAGTTATACAAGAGCTTTCCCTAGTGTTTGGTTTGTTGGGAGGGGTTTTTTTAACCCCCTTTATACACGAGTGTTACACAGTTATCGGACAACAGAGAAATTTCCTGACCCCCACCCACCTCGTCCCCCCCAAAACCTCGCAGAGTCCTCTGGGAACTGCGAGAGCTGTTTCGGAAGGTTTCATGCAAAACACATGCTCTACTAAAAATCCTAGAGTCAGTGCGATTAAAACCGAAGGAAACAAAACAAACTAAAACAGCCTGGCATGCAGCCTGCCTTTTGGACATCCGCTCCAGCGTCGCCGGTGCTCCCAGCGCTCCCCGCTCAAGGGCATCCTGGACCCCACGCCAGCCCGCGGCTTTGGGGTCCCCACTCCGTGCGCTGCAAAGCCCCGGGACAAAGGAGGAAAGGGGAAGAGGCTGGAGAATGGAGTGTTGGAATGGGTGGAATTCCCTTTTCTCCTCTGTTAGAAGCTTCGCTGCTCCCCCACCTCTGTTTTCCCTTGCTCGGACCTCGGGCGCTGCGGGCACCCACCATCCTCCCTCTCCCTGCCCCTTCCTCCCCCCTCCCTCCATCCCGGACCCCCCAAACTTGCTCCGGGCGTTTTTGCCATCACACCACAAACAAAAAGTAGGTCACGGCTGAATCCAAGCCTGGCTGAAGCCGAGACAGCCAAGCCACGAACCTTCCCCATAAACCAGACTTTGGGGTCGTCATTTGCAGTGTTTTGGTTTGGTTTTTATTATCATTATGATTTATTTTGGACACCTTGGGCGATCAGCTGAGTCGGCTCCCGTAGTCCAAGCTGGAAGGAGAGGGAGAAGGGAGGTAGTCTGGGAGACGGAGGTGGGGATGGATTTCTATTTTGTTATGCCCCCACCCTCTCCGAGAGA
Source organism: Psittacus erithacus (assembly GCA_009867235.2). Taxonomy (NCBI): domain Eukaryota; kingdom Metazoa; phylum Chordata; class Aves; order Psittaciformes; family Psittacidae; genus Psittacus; species Psittacus erithacus. Next base: position 72,790 of record WYDI02041716.1, read on the forward strand.
AATATTAAGTTGTAAAAACTATTCACCGCCTGTTACCAGTCCTGCATCTCTCCCCCTGCCCTCTTAAACCACCGCTCTCCCTAAAAACCGAGAGATAAAACTCTACCCAGACAAGTCTTCAGGGCGGGTATTTCGCTCAGATCACGGCAGTAAAAGCCATTCTTTAAACCGGTTTCCACCGTCAGGGCTCTCAGTTTGAGCACCACACGTGGGTGTTTGTTTTCAGGGTGACTGTGGCGAGGGTTAAATTGGCAGTCCTTTCCAGCCTCTGATTTACAGGTAAATATATACGTATATAAATTATAAGGAAAATATTGTGTATAATAATATATAATATAACGTATATTATATATTATGCAGATTATATAGTAAATCTTATGTATAATCTATTATCTGTTATACATAGTAATATGCAGCATATTAGACATATAAAATATATATAAGAACACTGACAATATAAATCCTGAGGCCCTAATCTGCCCCCATCTTCCTACATCCAACCGCAAGATAAATCCCTAGTCACTCTGGAATGGCTCCAGGTCAGCCCTGGGGATTTGAATCCCAAAGAAGCAGTTCTTCTTCGGGAGCACCCATTACAAACCGAAACAAAACCGGTTTGGGAATGGAGGGGAAGAGGGGAGCAAGGGAGTTGGAAGATGAATGTGTTTGGGGTTGAATATTTCCTTTTGCTAATTACTGATGCTGCAGCTGTAGAACTAAAGTAGAAAATAATCCTGCCTTGTGAATACTAACATCACTCCCAATCCGTATATAAGAGTATATATGTAAGAGTATATATATGTACACACATCCACATATACATAAATAAAATGTACAGTAACACAGCAGGGTGAAGAGGAAGAGGGGGAGAGTTTCCTGATATTGAAATCTTACAGAAAATGTTCTTTTAATGGCTAATATTTTGAAAAGGAAAAGATTTAGTCCTAATTCAGCTGGTAAAAGCAAAATGAAACAAAAGTTCACATTAACATGACATGAGGTTTATTGTAGGTCTGCTTAGAATGAAGAGGTAAGAGTGGTAAAAATATGGACACTTTTGAGTCAGACAGAAATAAAATACCCACATTTCTGAGAAGCAATATTTATTGTCTTTTTTTTTTCTTTCTTTTTTTTTTTTTTTTTTTAGTGTAGAGACATGTCCTGAATTTCCCCAAAGCCTAGATTGGGAAAGTAAAGACTTCTTGGTGTTATAAGTAAATCCGTCTGCAGAATCAAAGCAGCACCAACATTCAAAAAAACTGAAGAGGAAAATACAACAAAACACAACAATCTCTTTTTCTTTTATTCTTATTCTTATTATTTATGTAAATCAGGTCATCACTGGACAAGAAACCAATTTCTACCCATTACCATAACAGCTTGTCTATAAAGAACAGAAAAGATTCAGATAGGATACTATCTAGTCAAGCGGGATACTTTTTTTTGTTGGTTTTGTTTTTTACTTTTTTGTTTGGTTTTTTTTTAATTATTTATTTTACTTTTTGTTTTTAAATTCCCCCACCCATTCACAGAGGTATAGATTCACAGATAAATAACCCAAAAACTACTTGCTCGCCATATTTACACATTCCCGTTAAATTAAGCATAAATAAATATATACAAACTCAATACTGAATGCCTCTCCACATTTCTTCTCAGGAAGAGCCGATAAACTGGTATTTCTCATTGCATGGTCAGATTTTTCAAGAAGAGGAGGTGAAAGGGATCATTTTTGGGCATAAAAGGAGAATTATTAGTTTTTTCCTTTATCTTTCCAGTTTCTCACTCTCTTTTTCAAAGCTTTGCATTTGTTTGGGTTTTTTCTTTATGTCTTGCTAGCACGCAATGTTTCATCTCTCTCAAAATGTTCAGGCATTTGCCAGTGTGTTTGGGGATATATGCTTTTACTTTTTCCCTTTGTATAAGAAAATATACTATTTGTAAAAAGCCTACAGCCTCTCACACACAGGGAAGCCAGAGGGGAGCAAGAGTTTGGCCTGATCAATCTGGCAATGCTTGTGGCAGCTGAAATGAGCACCAAATTCTCCAAGAAACGTTAAAACAGAGCCAAACAAGTCTGCGTGATGAACTGGTCAGAAAGGGATGAGCAGGGGAAGTCAGTAGGCCCTTTGGGCATAGCTAAAGGTCTTAAAACCATCCTTCCCCCCCTCCCTCCCAATCCCAAATGCAAATTTAGGGATTTTTGGGAGAGGTTGGTCTGGGATGCAAACATACTTAAAACAGCTTCTCACAGAGAATTTCTATTAGGTGGGACAAGACACAACCCGATCTTAAAGAAATTATCGGGTTGTAAAAGGATTCCCATAAAATTGGCTTCTTGTTTCCTTCGCATCTTGTGTGAATACCAACCAGGGGAATAAAAAAAAGTCAGGAAGCGTACAAAAACAAAGACCTTTCCAACAGAAAACAGAGAATTGTTAAAAAAAAAATAAATACGAAGAATGGAATAAAATTTACAGTAACCCACCTGTTTGGTTTGAAAACAAACTTTTCACAGTCTCACCTCAAACTTTTCCCTTGAGTTAAAAAGCAAAGCTGCAGTGTTAATCCTCCTGTTTATTGGTTTATGATCCCAAGGAAACCAAATCTTTTAATAACTCAGTTACCAGATAAATGTCTGAGGTGCCCAGCCGGACAAGTAGTCGAGCTGGGAAAGTGGCGGGGAGCAGGAAAATGCTTTCCAGTGGGAGGCTGAGTTTTGTTTTGAGGGGACCTCAGCCCCCTCAAAGTGGTTGGAGCCACTGGGCAGTGGGCGATTCCCTCAGGGACTAGCACTAGGCTAGTGGGCAGAACAGAGATGGATACACTCCTATGCCATGTTTCCTCCTGTTCGCATTTAAATCACAAACCTTGTGGGCTTTTTCTCCATACTCTGAGAGACATGTCACAGATATCCCACTGAAATCAATGGGGATTTTACATCTGGCTTTATTTCACCTAAGCAAAGCACAGCCTGGCATTTGAAATGGTGGTAGAAGGCACAAAGGGCAGATCCAAAGTTGCCAGGAGTCAAGTGAAACTCTTCCCTCAGCCTTCTCAAGGTTTAGGTCCTGGTACAGGCGACCAACCTGTGTCTAAGGTAGATTTCAGGCCCTCACACATGCGTGTGCAGGTCTTTCCCCAGGAAGTTGCAAGTGGGTCCCTCTCCTCATTAGCCCACAGCGCTGGTGGGATACTGTCTTCTGCAGTTAAAAGAAGCATCCCCAACATCCCCTCAAAAGATAACGAGGGACCATTCTCAACCTCACTGCCAAAGCTTCAGCTGGAAGATCTGGGTTGAGATGGAGCAGGTCCCCATGTTCCTGCATGTACAGCTGGGGAGGCAGAAGGCTGAGAGCTAACCTAAGGTCTCCTTACCCCCAGATACCCCACTGGGGTGGCTGGACCCATGTGCTTCTCACAAAGGTTTCTGCAGAGAGCAGGCAAAGCAACATTCAACACTTTGTGCTCTGTTTCAGTAAACAGAATATTCCAGTTGGATAGAGAAGGAAGATGTGCTTTCCGGCGCTGCCATTCATTTCTCCCCAGGTGCACACATGAACGTATACCCCTTCCCTTTCCAGCACATCCCTCCACTGCAGTTTGGATTGTCTTTCCCCAGAATCCTGCTGAACTTGTGTGTGATTGGCAATGGGTAGGCTTTGGAGGACCAGAGGCTGCCTGGGAACAGCTTTTCAGCCTGGGCATCCCCATACTACCAGTGTGGGATCCATGAGATCTACATCACTCAGGGATCTACACTTTCCACAGTGACATCCACAAGGACATGCCAGCTATGAAACCCACTGCCATGGACCTGCTAGGGTTGAAGACTACCTCCAACTCATCCCAACAGTCCATGGAGAAGACTGCCTGCCTCCGTTTTTTCCCTTTTGTCACATGAGATTCCCCACAGTCCAAGAAGAACAAGAGGTACACAAATGAGGAGTAGCTCTAGAGGGGTTAGTGCTCCTGGAGCCTGGAGGATTCCTGGGTTTCTATGGCCACACATGTCCAACTTACAGGCAGGGAACCAAAGCCAAGAGACTTTTGCTTGCTGCACAAAGATTTGAAAAGCAGAGCAGGCCCTCAGCTGTAGCCATTTCTCAGGTAGCTAAGGATACCGAGAGTGTCAATCAAAGGGCTCATTTGCCTTTTTTGTTTTAAGAAAATATTGTTGGGGGATGTTGAGAGTATTGCTGAATTATTTGTCCCCCACCATCCATTTTGGAAGGTATCTAGAAACTAAAACGAGGCTAAGGCTTCTCTTTTGTTTCTCTGTCCACCTTGTTTTGAGTTCAGGTGTGCCAGCCTAGGCTGCTGGGATTGATTCCTGCAGCTTTAACAGGGATCCTAGGGGGAAGCCTGACCCAACTGGAATTTTGCCAGCAACTCCAGGAGATTTACCCACACCCAGTAACTGTTCTGTCATAAGCAAAAAGATGTGTTAGTGCACGAACCCTACCCCACTGAGAAACACATATGCAATTACCCAATGTGGCAGAATCCAAACAGAAATTCAGATCCTTACACTTCAGCATCATTTTTACCATAGGAGACAAAGAAAAGTATGTTAAAAAAAAAAAAGGGAAAGAAATCAGACTTCCCTTCTACCCCCCCCAATCATATGCATAAGACATCCTGTCAGACACCAGATCACCAAGAAAAACATTGTCAGTAAGAAGTTTTTCCCCCTACCACACCAACTTGTTCTAAAGCAAGAGTCACAAGACTACTTTTTTTTTTAAAGCTTTCTAAGAGAAGCAGATTTTCTCAGGCTGAGCTCAGAAATCAGGATATTCCCTGACAAGCCCTCCCCGCTCCCATCACGAGGAGCCAGCTCACATGGCAACCCTTTCCTCCCTGGGTACAAAACCCTAATGCCAAACAAGCGTGGTAACATTTGACACAGCTCTTATTTTCTTTGTGATATTACACCTTGATTTCAACCTATATTTTTATCTCATTCAAATTATTCCCTTTGAGCTTCTTTAAAGAAGTGCACCTACAGAATTCAGAAACAACTGGCTTTGATTTGAAAAAAAAAAAAAAAAGAAAGAAAAAAAGAAAGAAAAGTATCAGAATATCAGAATTGTGGATTTTTTTTTCTCTGTACCTGATATATTGTGTAGGGATCTCTAGTCCTCTTTGAAGAAGCTCATAAGCCAAGCGGGCAAAGCTTTAGGAAACAGAAGAAAATAAAATAGTGCATACACCTGAGAAAGAATTACATACTCATATCACTCATTTTTTGTTGTTGTTAACAGTTCTTTAAAAATGGGTGGAAGATATCTCTCACACACAGTACTCAAAGAAACTAAGGACTGAAATATTGGCATAGTTAGGAATATAAAACTCCCTAGAGAAAAAGAGGAGATCTCAGAAGATTAAGAAATCAGAGCTGACCTTAATTTCAAATTCTGCAACCCATTATAGACAAAGCATTTTACTATCATAGACAAGTACTAAATTACAAAGGTATGTTTGCATGCATGAATGTGTGGCTATACACACATATTATATATATGTATATATCCATATATATACATATATATACAAACATACACAGGATACACACGCATCCCTACCAAGTTGTGTGTATGCATATACATATGCACACACATAGGTACACACGCGCCCATACACACCTGTAAACGCTGGCAATCTAAACAGAGAGTCTGTCTAGACCAGGAAAAAGAAAAAAGTTCTTGAAAAAGAGAGTTAGATAATTCCAGTAAGCTACAATGACTTGAAATGCCCCATCTAATGACATCTAACATTAAGATGCTGCCATGAATGCAGCTCGAACTGGCTGGGGTGGATGGCTTCGTGAGAGGTCTGTGCACTCACCTCCCCTCCTTTCCTAGTCTAGACAGAACCAGGGCGGTGAGATGAGATGGGAAGAGCTGAGGGGAAGGAAACGATGGGTTTTCTCAGAAAGGAATGATCTGAAAGAACATGTTAGGTAGGGTGGAGACAGGATGTTGTTCAGAAAAACAACAACAACAAAAAAGATAAAAGAATAAAATAAAAGTAATAGCAAGACAGACTGTGCAGCTCAAGAAATCAAAGCACTGACACCAAAAATGTTTCTCCAATTTCTTCCAATAAGTTATTCATTTCTTTCTTTTATTATTATTATTAATTATTATTATTATACTTCCCTCCCCCCAAATCATTATTTTAGAACTGTGAAAGAACAGAAGTGGGGAAAAAATCCTGGTGGTTGTCTTCACATGTTCCTGGCAAGAGACTCTCAACCACTGGTCTTGCGCCATTGTGCTCCTCTGATCTTAAATTATTGTCTTTCTTTAATTATTATTATTTTTTATTATTGTTATTATTTTGTCCTACCTAATAGAATTCTTCCAAAGCCCAATCCAATATTTTTAAAGCTAAAATTAAGACGGTTTTGTTTTAAAAGGTTATCTCTCTCTTTTCTCCTTTTATTTTTTTTTCTTTTTCTTTCTTTCTTTCTTTTTATTTTTTCCTCTCCCTTTCTCTCATTTTCTGTGTTTCTCTTCCTTGTCTCCAGTTTTACTACCTGGTCCTTCGCCAGATGTGTGCCTGTTAGCAGTGTTGTTGTTCAAGAACATCTTGTCCATGCCTTTGAGAGCTTCAGTCAGGTAGTTTTGAAGGGCCGTGAGGGCAGCGCAGATAGCAGGGGCCCCAAAACCATGAGTGATGAGACTGAAGTGAGTCAAGCAGCTCTGAATGCCCGGTTCCAATATAGGGGTGGGCCGGCTGTTTCCAATGGGCGTCCTGTCCTGGGCCAAGAGATCTGTAAATTCTTTACAAAGTTGCCTGTACAGAAAAGAGAAAGACAAAGAGGGGAAAAGAGAAAAAGTGGTGGTTAGGCTCATTCCACACTTCTCCAAGACAACCAAGCTTGAAGGAAGGAGCAGGTTCAGGCAAAAGCTGATGCCAAGACCCAGGATAGGTCATTTTTGCCACCTTCCTTTCCCCCAGGACTGCTCAGGGACCAGCCATGGTGAACCAGCATCTCCCTGCTCAGGATGATGTTCTTCAGGAGAAAGGCTTCTGCAACTGCAGGACAATACCAGGTCTGGAGACAGAATTCTCTCTGACAGTTGCAAGAATGCTTCTGAAGCATTGTGTTGCTTCAAGGATGCTTCTGAAGCAGTTTGCTTGGTGGCTTTAGAAATAATTAGGACAAAAAAGAATTGTGCAATGGATCTGCCAACCACAATCCTCCTGGTGGCAGGGCAGCTCCCACCAATGCTGTTCCTGGAGGAAAGCACAGCTGTGCACTGAGAGCTACATACCACAGGGGCACAGTGCAGGAAAGGGCTAAAACAGAGTCACCTCTGAGCCTCCTTAGGCTGGACCACCTTGTCAAAAGCGATCAGGACTCTGGGACTCCATGCTGGCTTATTCATTGCATGAGGAGCAAAGCGAGCATGTCAAGTTTTATATCCAGGGGTGACACCCCAATTAATACATTAGAGTTGACATCCAGCTCTTGTTTGTTTGCCTTCACCTTTGAAAAATCAGATTTGATTTTTCTAATGAATTCCCACCTACACACTTTCTTTTGCATTGCTCTAGTCCAAAAGGCCTTCAAGTCAACAGGTGCCCAGGCAATGCAGAAACCCTGGGGGCTGGTGGGGGTCCCAAAGGAATAATTTCTTTGAGACAAGTGTCTACCGAGGGACTGGAGAAAAAAGGGCCAGAATTTAAAAAAAAAAAAAAAGGAAAAAAGAAACCCTTAAAAAATGTGTTCAGCTCTCATCCTCTGAAATTCTCTGAAATTCCCAGTGGGTTAAAGGTTTCAGAGGGTGTGGAAAGATAAAGGTCTGCTTCTATGTGTATTATCCATTAAGAAAGTGCAAGAGAGGAAACTTTGAATTTGGAGAACAAACAGTAATGAGTCCAACATTTTACATCTTCAAAGAGCAAAGCAGGGTCTGTGAGCAATTAAAGTTCTGGGACATTAATATCTTCTGACCCTGCGGAAAAGGGCAATCAAATTTCAATCACGTCTAAAAAACATCTGGACAAATTTGAGCAAATGATTTTTCAACCCTCCATATATTTCTTGAAATTACACTGTCATCGGAGGCAAGCCACGTCCCAGAGCATGAAATAACTGAGAGCTGTTTAGGCTGATGTGGTTGGCTTTTTTTTTTCTTTTTCTTTCCTTTCCCCACCCCCCCCCCCGCCTTTTCTTTTTTTTTTTTTTTTTTGCTCGGTAGACCAAGATGTATGGAGACACATAGCACTCACCGCTGGGGACTCGAGCAAACTATGAAGCACCCAGTTAAGTAGCCTGGGAGACACAGCCAAGTGTAAATCATCACATACAGCACAGCCATCAAGAAAGACCCAAGGGAGGGACATGGAATGAGGGAATCAAACGGAGGATCAGCAGTAGTACATAGTGGGGGGGTCCTTATATTTTACATTTTTTTTTAATTGTTATTATTATTTTTTATTAAACCCTATGGAAAAGGCTTTGCAGCGTGGTAGCAGACAGGTGTGTGTGAGCAGCAGGAGACACAGACAGACACACTATGGGAGCAAAATAGAGATTTTCAGCCCCCTTTCCATAAAGATCTTTTAACTGGGGATGGTTTGGAAATTATGAGCAGGAGCAGGGGATAGCCACCTATATCCTTGTCTAGGGTGTGTTGGCAGAAACCTCGTTGCAAAGGGACACAGGAGCTGTAAGGTCTACCCTGCCCACAGGACCATGCCTGCATCTTTCCTTCCTGTAATTTAGGGACTGGAACTTATTTAGGGACTGTAAAATCTGTTTCCTTTCAGAACGATGTTTGAGGAAGGGGTTAAGGAGGAAGGGAGGATTTGGTGGAGAGGCGGGACAGAAAGAGGATAGTTAACTCTCACTCACTTTGTAGCAAGCAGCATGTTTTTCCTGGAGTGGAGGTCGCTGGGGTCCGTGTGCTGTCTGTTCAAGTACTCAGAAACAGCTTTGGCTGGGAACTCCGTTTCGCAGATATACCCAAAATCCCGGGCTAAATGAACGGCCTCACCTGGAGGAAAGGAGCGGGGCATTAGCTCAGGCTCCGGTGGCAGCCGCCTCCTTCCCACCACTCCCCGGCGAGGGATCGGCCCTTCAGACCTCTAACACCCCTTGTGCCTTGGGGACAGGCGCCAGGTACACGTTTTCCCTCCACAAGCCCTATGTTAGGGGCTGAAGTATGTCGGTGGGAGAGATTTTTCAGCTGATGAGATTAGTCTTTGCTACAATGCAATAGTGATGGTGTGTTCCCATGCGGCTGGTTGTGCAGAACTGTGGGAAAAGCACACGCACACACCTACACACATCCCTCTCACCCCTACACACACGTACTTTCAAATTACCTGGGGGGGAAAAAAAAAAAAAAAAAGGAAAATTGGTTAAATCCCAAAGGATAGAAGGACCCAACTTTTCTTAAAAGCAAAGAAACCATTCCTAATTCAATACAGAAGACCATTGTCGAAAATTTTACAGCTGCGGACATAGTGTTAGTATTAATGTAAATTCATTGTGGAACATTATATACACACTTGTTTAAACCGAGTTGTTTAAACGAGCACTTGCACCATCGTCACAATCTTTGTCACATGTCTAAAATGATGCAGATAACTGCGTTTCTCCTGATGGAAACTATTAATCTGCTTTCTTAACTGACCATTCCACAACAGGAACTCTGCCTGGTCGAAAGACAGAAAGCAATGGCCACCTTTTTCTGTGAAAAATATAATTAGTTCTAATTCTGTCACTTTTCCTGCCTGTCTGGTTTCGGCTTCTTGCCTCCAGATTTCCTGTCATCCAACTTCTACTGATGTACCTCATGCCACAAGAAGAAGACAGTAGCTGCAGAAAGGCGAAGAGGAGGGGGGAACAACCTCAGACTCGAGGGGGATTCCACCAGATTATAGCTCAACCCCTCTAGAATAAGCATTAAACCCTCTAAAGCATCGCCTGAGGGACCGTGGGGGAGTATTTCCAACACGTAAACCAGGTATGTCTACTAACTCCAGGACCACCTTTTTTTTTACTATAGGGAATTGCTTTCCAACGTCATCTTCTGCTTCCCGAGGCTTCTCGCTCATCGCTGACCCGCTGGTGACAGGTTGGGCACCCCGACAGCCACCACCAGCCCCCCTCTCCCGTCGCTGCCGCCCGGGGCCGCCCGGGCATCCCAGCCGTGACCCCGGCGGGGGCGGTTCTGCTCTCCAGGATACAATAACAGCAACGCTAGAGCCTGGCTAGTGGCAGAAAAGAAAACAAATCTCCATCAGGCTCAGCTTCTCCCAAAAGGAGGGACCTCTCAAGAGAAAGTGTTGATTTGTAAGGAAATCAGGGGAATGTGCCCCTTACTACACACTTAACATATTTTTTTGCATCACTCTACAACCGCACAGGCTTCTGAACCTCAAGCTGGCTTCGGGAAGGAGCGGATTTTGCTGGGAGCAGGATGCACCCATCTCCACACAGGCAGGGAAGAGAGTGAAGCTGCGCTAATCCCTGTTGTCACGCAGAGATACTTCACCTCTTCTCCAGCGCGACCCTATATCCTACCCTCAGCTTTGTACAGCCTTATATGAGAGCTCCTTTCTACGAGCCCCCGACTTTTTCCGGGCCCTCTCTGCATGAGGAAACGTCTTATCGCTACAAAACTCCATCAAAAGAGTCGAAAAGTTACTATCTAGCGCAAAGGTTTATGCATGCTTATATGCAGAAGAGATAAGTGGATTATTTAAACGCCTCTCGGTGTGTATGTGTAATGCAGATACATATAATTCATAATTGCATCCATACTATTCCGGTTATGTTTTTTGGAGAAGGTCCAACTCCTGTTAGCATAAACACTTACATATCCAAAACATATTAGTGTCTCTAAATTTTACTTTTCAATACCGTAACAGTAAATCAAGGAAACACGCTGACATCCAAAACGACATTGCTGATTTAAGATGAGGTGCAACCTCATCTCCCCTCTCTCCTTCCTCAGGAACAGCTTCTCTCTTTGCTCAGTTCTAGACATCTTAAGGTAAACTGCACTCTGCAACTCTGATATTCCTTTTATTTCTTTTAAAATAAATAAATTCTGTATTATTTTTCTTCATTGAGCGTTCTGTAGTGGCCATAAATAAGCTCTGGAGGAGCGAATTAGGAGGATGGAATAGATGTGGAGTTGGAGACCACAGGCTGGAAATTAATAGCAGTGAGGGATGGGACTGCCCTGCAGCATCACATATATACACACATACACTTACACACGCATGCAACCTCGTTCTTGCCACCAAGAGGGACCAATGCCCCTCCAGCCTGTGAGTTAATTTTGAGGAATGGGATCCTTATCTGTGTTCGTCCTAACCCGTCCTGAATTTTACCCCTGTAAGGTTTTCCCATCTGATCTCAAAGTGATTTGGTTTGGTATTTTTTTGGGTGTTTTTTTTTTTTTTTTTTTTTTTTTTGTAAATTGTCAGACACGGGCTCAAAGCCGGCAGGGGGGTTGAGGAAGCAGCGTCCCCCGCGTTACCTTTCACCAGAGAGGGGATGAAAGTGACATTTGCGGCCTTACGTCTGCCGGCTGGTAAATTCAAACCGATTTTTTCTAGCCTTTCTCGCAAAGATCTCCCCCCGTTTTTCGATTTGGCTCTAGAATTGCAAAGAAATTAACATCGTGATTAAACCCGCTGTGTTCCTGGAAGAAACATCTAGTCTGTGCAGTCACTGGAGCCTGGGAGGGTTTTCACTAGACCTGGGGTGCGCTGATTCTTTCTCGGGTTTGTTGAGATTTCTTTCATTTACCCTGGGGGTAGGAGTAGGGATGGACCCACTTTCCACCCTATTTTATCAAGGGAAATCAAATAATGCCAGATAGCAATAATTAACGTACAGCATTCTGACCTAGAGAGGGAATGGGTTCCTACTGTATGATACCAGCTGGTATTAAGATGAAGTGAAGAGATGGGCAGAAAGGTAAGAGGAGAATTAAATTATTCCAGGAAAAAGCCTGGATGGGAAGAAAAGCGAGGCGGGGGAATATCTGGAAGGCTCAATGGGAGAATCTGTGTGCCTCTGGATAAAATAGAAAAGGAGGAAAATATTTATTAACCCATTTTTGCGCTTGTGTGTCAGAGTGTGCTTTGGTGCGGAAAGGCGATGCTAAGAGGAACAGCTCACCTGAAGGCAGGGTGCGTTATACAGAGGGAACTGATTGCCTGGAGGAAGATTTGAATGTCTGTCGGAGGTTACTGATAAGGACAATAAAAGGATGAGTGAGCTATAGGTGGGAAATACACAGCTATTGTTCGGACGCCTATACATATGTAAACCCCCAGGGATGAAATCCTGCCACCTGCGAAATCAGGAAAAGTTTTGGCACCTAAAATCGGAGTCTCTCCCAGACATCTCTTAGCTTTTACTTGAAATTATATAAGGATTAGTACTCTCTCTTAGCGAAACGACAGAGAAGCCAGGCTGGCTTCCCACTATTTTATATAAAAGTAAATGGGACTACATGGCAGAATTACAAGGCAGCATCTTTCTGTATTTCACCTCCTCTGAAACAAAAGCTTGTCTAGAATTTAGATTCAAGACAGGAACTGAAGTCAGCAGCAGCCAATGGTGATGGCTTGGGCCAACTCCAGAAATACATTGAAGTTCAATAATGATGTTTCTTTACTTTGCTAATTATATTTCCTACAGTGTATCTCTCAGATGTTGTCCCTGCTCCATTTGTAGTTGTACAGAATGAGCAGGCAGGTTGGCATCTGTAAGTAAAATTCTCTGCTGCTCTCACTGGCAAAGATCACGTCTGAACAATGATTACAGACATTCACGTGGAACGGTATCTATTTTAGGAGACCCTAATTCTCACGTGTATTTTTGGGTGGCTGACAGCATTTGGCAGGACTTTCCCCCACATCTCCAGACGTCATCACAGATTTTTTTGCGGGGGGGGGGGGGGTGCGGAATCCAAAAAACACTTTTTAAAAACACCTTACAGTCAACATTGCCCAATTACTGCTGCAGGATTTGGAAAAATTATTTTCTTCTTTAAGATTAGCAATTTTTAAACATGATCTGGAATTTATTCAGGGTCAATTTATATGCATTTGTTGCTGTCTCAAAGTAATGCTTTATTTTCCAGTCTGGCATATTCCTCACGCATAGAAAATGAAGTCTTATCCCCTCTCAGCTTTCTGCTGGCTTAGTGAACTGGTACCTCATCCATGACTTCTTCCCTGTTCTGACTGGACATAGAGTCTTAGCCTACCTTTCTTCCAGGCAAGTAATTCCTACAATTCACAGCCCTTCAGACACTGCCAAAAAGATAAAAGCCTTTCTCTTTGATAGTTTTTCCAGCTGATGACCTCAGAGCTGAAATTCTTGTTGCTGGTACCTAAATGCACAATCTCCCACTTGCTATGATGGAGTGGTATCCAGACCTCCCGGTCATCCCGGCCTTTATTTTCCTCAGTACCAATAACGCCAACTATTTTGAGGTCTTCAGCAAAACCCACCAGGACATTAGTGGGCTATTTGCACAAATGTTAAATAGCAAAGACTTCAAGATCAACTGTGAATAATTCCTCTAGCAACTTTCTCTAGATGAAGCACTAAGTTTCTGACTTTCCAAGCTATCTGTTGCTGGTTTTCTTTAGTCAGCTACTTACACAAGTTACAGGTTGCCTATTAATCCCCTGCCAATTTAAATAATGTCTTGTGTAACACCATGTTAATTGCCTTATCATTATTGCCATATAAAGGTAGCCTCATGGATTTATCTAGGAAATCCCTAGAAATACATCAGGTCCTGAAATACAGATAGTTTATCCTGCAATGTCTAACTGCAACATGGCCATCATCATATTTTATTTTGACAGTTTTCTAAGAGAGAAGTGTGAGAAGAAGAAAAGGTAGAAAACGTGCCCATGCACAAGAGTGAAAATCTTCTTTCCTCAGTTCCTTCATTCTGGAACTGACATAAGTTCCACATTCTTTGATAGAAACTGCACTAGGGCACATCTTTCTCTTGTCTCCGTATGTTCATCTCAATGTCTGAATACAGCATATTTTCACCTAACCCTGAATGTGACACACACAAGCTATGGCAATAAGATCAGTGAGTACTTGCAATCATCTTTACTGTTGACCAAATATTTCTGGTGCATGCATGGATGCCTACCCATGGGCATATTCATACACATGCTCCAGCCTCTTACCTTCTAAGTACTCCTCCTAGAAGGGATGCATTCAGACACTCTGGAGGAGAAAGGCGTCTTTGAACTTCTCCTACAGTTACTTTATACTTTGAAGTTGAACTAAGCAAAGACAAGCGGCCAGGTACAGAGCAAAACACCTCTCCAGTATTGACTGAAATTCCACCCAGGAAGCCATCTTTGTTCATCATCAAAGAAGTAACAGATTTTGGAGGAACAGGAACTGGAAAAAGAAAAGGGAGAAAGGGGAGAGAGAAACCATCATGTCATGAAGCAGTATTGGATATGTCTCTCTGACATGCAAAGAACAGCAAAATGAAAGGGAATTTTGAGTCTCTGGCTACCTCCAGCAACCTAAAGGGTGCTGCTCCCCCAACCTCTAGGAAATTGCTCCATGAATGATGGATGGAGAGAAGGGTGGTACAGTACAGCCTCTATGCAGGGTTTGATCATTGGGAAATAAAATACATATTGGCAAGCACCTGGCAACTTTCGGGTTTGAGCCTGTGTCTCACCCAGAGCCCCCCGATGCCTTTTGTACAACGGACAGCGCCTTTCTGGAGGGGAAAAAAAAAGGAAAATTTACTTTTTTTTGCTAATGTTTCCATTACTGCTAAGCTGAGCCAGGAATAAATTCACTACACGAAGGGAGTTGCTGTCTTAAATAAGTATCAAGGCTGGAGGATACAGCAACCAGAAGACAGCTCTGTTATTGCTTTGTGTTTTTATTAACTCTGGTTTATGAAATAAAATGAGTCTTTCCTTCAGAAAAATGAACACCAGAAAAAAAAATAAAAAAAAATAAAAATCTGGTCTAACCATGGTGCTCTCCACGTTGATCATATTGTGCTGTCCGTGAAGTAATAGGAACTCTGCTGCCCCTAAATAAAGCTGATCTAGTTACTGTAACACGTATTTAGGTAGTCATGGGTAACTACGGATATATGTAACACATATGAAGGCAGTTATGGGAAAAAAATCAAAAGAAAACAATAAAGCAAAACTAAGCAAAATTAAAACATGCTATTCTGTCCACGATAAAAAGGAAATATTTCTTTCCTCTGAGAAACCAGTGAGGTTTTTTGAAAGTTACCAAGGGGATTATAACAAACAAATTCCTATAATAGTAACCATACACACTCAGAAAGAAATAACAACAACAAAAGCTGGCTAAACTAGAAATGAGAGCATTTCCCCCATGACCAGAATTTTGTTTACGAATTAACTGATATAGCTCCCTCATAATTGTGGGTAAGTGTGACGATTTACAGCAGGTGCTCTAATCAATCAGCCAATCGCTTTAATTTATAGGGAGTCTCGCTGCATTTTCCCCAGTTGTTTCATTTCTGCAAGTAATTGATAACAAACCGTACTTAAGGTATGTTTTATGCAGGAGTTAATAAGAGCTGACAGCTGCTACTGCTGCTTCCTTTCGGAGTTGCTGCAACATGCCTTTCCCTATAGAAAATACACTCCAAAATTAGGGGAGTTGCTGGTGGTAAAATCCTGGCGGTCCAGCGGGCATCTTTCAGAGGAAAAAACTAATTGATTACATACCCTCGACGAGTAGATACTACTCCACAGTCTCCCATTTCCACTCAATCAATTACAAAACCAATTCGGCAAATAATAGGGTTCTATTATGCACATATGCCAGCTATTTAGGTAGTTATAATACATGTCAGTTAAGTCATAAAACCCCTGTTTATTTGCAATGTAGCTGGAGAATCAAACCATTAGGGTTGAGCGGATATTTAAGTCGTCTGGAGCTGCTAAACAATAAGATCGGGTATCCTAATATATTACCAAGTGCTAACTACTGGGCAATTGCCAATTTTATAACCTCAATGTATGGAATAGACAAAACCGTGTTTTGCTGTTTTATTACAGATCATTTCCTATTGCCAGACCAGACCCCCACAATAAAAGCTCTATAACAGCTAAAAACCAAAAGGCATGTCGATTTTAGACATACATATTGCTTTGTATGCCTTGTATATAGTCTCCAGTATAAACAAATTATTTTGAGTGGCTTTACTTCAGGGAATCAGAAAGTGAGATGGATTCCTATTTCTCTATTAGTTTTAGTTGGGCACTTTATACAGCTCATAAAGGCAGTTTCAAATAGTTTGAGAGCGGCACAGTTATAAAAGGGTTAGAGGCCCACTCCTGCTTTCGTTGCTATTAATGGCGGGGGGGGGGTGG
>WYDI02041716.1:96257-109021 GCA_009867235.2 Psittacus erithacus
TTCTTTCCCCTTTCTTTTCAGCCCGTATAAAAGCACACCTGTTATTACGGCATTAACTTCTTTAGCAGGGAAGAGAACAAAGAAGGGCCCAGAGGACAGAGCAAATGTTGGGTTTCATTTCTCAACGCCAACGTGAGATACACAAAAAAAAAAAACCAAACACCCAACCAACAAACCAAACAAAAACACCACCAAAAAACCACTCAACAACAAATAAACGAACCAAAATTACTGCCGGATCTGCGGTCGGTACAGAAAAAAAAAAAATCTCCTGAAGAGAAGAGGTGTCATCAGAGCAATTTATTGCCGGGTTATGGCAGGTTCCGTTTTAGGGTAAATTCTGGGTATTAGAGAAAGGGAGGACCTATGGGTTTCTTGGGTTTATTATTTTATTTTCCTCGTTACTATTTAGGGTTTGGGGCTTTTTTTTTTTTTTTTTCCCCAGGTTGTTGCATATTTGGAGAGTTGTCACTTTTTTTTTTTTTTCCTGATAAAGAAAACCTCTTTACAGCAAAGCCATTATTCTCTTCGCTATTATTTTAACTTTACCTTTCCTACCACGAGAGGCTGAGATTATCCGGATCCAGCCCTTACCTCCGGTTCTCTCTGTTCAGCAGATATTTAAGACGGAATATGATTCAGGACAAAACTGCATCTCCCCAAAAATGTGACGGAATAATATTTTCTATGAGATTTTTCCTTTCATTTTCCTTGCATACTCGCTCAAGCTGGCGCGCACACACAGAGCGGTTCCTTCTGTTGTGTGTTTGTGCATGGCTGTGTCTTTCTCTTATAATCAATAGGCTACATACCTAAAGGGCACAAAATAAAATTACAGTCTTCCTTCCTTTCCCTGAGCAGCTCCCAAAGAAGGATGATGAGCAAATCCTGCATCACAGTGCACCTCCACGGCACAGAATTGGAGGTAAATACGAAACACCATCTTTCCTTTTCTTTTTTTGTTATTTTTACTTTTTTATTTTTTGACTCCTTATCTCACCTTATCTCTGGAGTAGATGGTTGTGCCCACGCTTTATGCTTGTGCGTGCGCTCCGCTCGCTCCATCAGCAACATGGGTTAGTTGTTGTAGTTAATGAGAAGACTCCTGTCTGATTTTCTATCTAATTACGCCCTCCTGCTGGGTTTTTGTACAGGATATTCGCTCAGCATGCTGGCAGTTAATAGTCACAGAGAGGATCGTAAAGATTTAATTAGGACTGCATGCGGAAACGTGGAAAAACAACTCAGACTTTTAATTACTAGACTTCTTTAGTTAAAAGTGATACCAGGGGTTACTTTATAAGAGACTTCGGTGCTTTGGCGCAACTTAACTCTCAGTGTTTCTAGCTAGCTCGTAGAAACAGGGATGGCAGTGTGAGGGAGGAGGAGTGGAGGTGTGTGTGTGGGGAGGGGAAAGGTGATGAGTTTCCAGATAGATTTGGAAAATCTCGAGAGGAAGATTCCCCTCCCTTCCCTCCTCCAATAATCTGATAGCACAGAGCTTCCTAGATGCCATACGTATCCACCTTATTCAACAGCTACGAACATATTAGAGAAAAAAAAAATCTTCTTGTTTCCCTTTAAAGAGCCTGAATTTCCCCTGTATATTTTCTTTATTGTATCTTTTACTAGTATAACCCTTCTTTTGCCTAGCCGGTGTGTGTGGGAATATCTGAGATTGCACTGTTTGGGGTTTGGTTGTTTGTTTGTTTTCAGAGTCCCTGTTAGAGGACGCAAATTTGTTTTCAATTACTAGGTTTTGTCTTCTCTGTTCCCTATGCAAGGACTGTAATTCGCAGTTTGAAAATGCCCCTCGGAAGGAGCAGCAATAGCATTACAATACGTCCTGTTTACAATAACAGTGCGCTATCATGTTACAATCACTTAATTCCAGCCCTGGACAATGGCTCACACATGGCCTGAGTTTGGAGTTTGTAAAATAACCACTGTTTCTTTCTGTCACGCACTGCCTTTCTTTCTGTTTCATGCTCTCTTGTCAGCCCAGCCCATTCCCATTGCATGTATTTGATCAGACACGTATAAGCTAAAGCAAAGAGACACATCTTTATCCAACCATATACCTAGATATCCGTTCAACTTTTTGGACTACCAAAAGAAGAAAAAGCACCACAAAACTAAAACAAACAGCTATTTGAGAACCTTCTTTGAAATTCTGTCTAGTGTTCTTGGAAAATAAGTACATATCTCCTGAACAGGAATCCCTGTATATTCATATTTAAAATCCCTAGAACGGAGTCCTTGGCTCTACAATAAATCCATATTAAAAATCAGAGTGGAAAACTGCCCAGGTTCATCTGCCACTAGAAGAGGAGACAAGAATAGAAAATGCTGAACGGTAGGAGCGAGTAGGTAGGAGCGAGTAGGTAGGAGCGAGTACTGTGTTGCTTTCCCTCCTGCCTGTGCTAACTTGCAGTTGGACACTTCTTCCTTCACGTGTTTCTCCTTGGGACACCCTCCTTTCCTCTCCTCTCCCCCTCCTCCCCCTGCCTGAGACAGACTTTTAGAGATAAAGGGCCTGTTTAATTTCCAGCGGCCTCAGAACCTCAAAACAAGAACTCCATCCCTGCTGGCCCACGGCCACGTCTGCCCCGGCCCAGTGCTATCCCTATCCCCATTCCGTCCCTTTCCCAGACCGATCCCAGCCTGATCGCCGCCCGGGCTGGCTGGGGCCGGGGGAGGCACTTTCCACGGTTGCTGAACCCTGTCCTTAGTGGGGATGTTCTACTGGAAAAGCGAAGGAGAGCTGTTTTATTTGAGCTGAGTAGGACCTTTTCTTCTCTCTTTTTCGCTCTATCTCTGTCACTCGATGTCTCTCTCACCCCCTTCCTCTCCCTCCCCGCTTTATCTTTCTCTCTTGTTTTTCCTCTTCCTCTGTTCCGCTCCTCCACCCTTTGTCTCTTCTCTATCTCACTGTCTCTGTCCCTTTCTTGCTTGCTCTGTCTCCTTCCACCTTTTCCCCTTTCCCTCTCTCTCCCCCTTGCTTCTGTCTTTCTCTCCCCTTTTTTTCCCCTCCTTTCTCTCTCCTTTCATTTCTTCTACCTTTTATATTCTTCTTCTCCCTTTTTTATCTCTCATCCCTTTCCTCCCCTCTTCTCTCTCTTTCTCACGAGAGCACAACAATAACCAGCTTTTCTTTGGGGAAAGTGTAAATACCAAAGCACAAACAGTACTTAACGTCTATCCAGAGAAAGACAGACATGTTCACAGAGGGAAAGCTCGACTTGACCCCCAAGGCGGTTTGGCTGAGCCGAGGTTGGAAGCTGAGCCCTAGGGAGGGGGGGATGTTTTCTGCTCTCAAAACCCGCTTGGAAACCCGCAGAAACCAGCGACCCGACGAGCTAGGAGGTAGGAGTAAAGCCAAAATCTTTCTATTTCTGAAGAACTTTTCCCCAGCAAATCGCAGAGATTTTTCCTTGAAGTCCTAAAACCTGGCTCAAGCCAATGCAACCAGCCACCCGTCTGCTGCTGTCCTTGTTATGTTCAGCAGGATCCTTTTCACGGCTGGTTTTACCTTCTCAAACTCCCCTTTTCTCCTTTCTTTTCCCGTTTCTCTAACTTTGAAGCCCGTATCTCATCCACCGTTTGTTTATCCCAAGTGTATATATGCATATATATACATATATGAGATACCTAAATTTGGAGAGGAGGGAGGTGAAGAATGAACCCCCAAACCCCCTCTTTGGCCATGCCCTGCTCCAGCAAGGTGCAAACGCTTCCCCCCACCCAGCAGTACCGAAGCTGTTAAGGGCCTTTCTGGGTTTGTTTGGTGTTGTTTCGATTCTTTTTTTTTTTTTTTTTTTTTTTGGAAATAACACGTGCTGAGGAGTTTCGCGTGGGATGGAAGAAGGCTGAGAAATACTGTGCTTTGAGCCCGCTGAAACTCCTTTGTTACCCAAAAGAGGGAATCAAACTATTTAAAATCAGTGTTACCCTACCAATTATGCTTAAAAAAAAAAGGGAGGGGGAGGGGGGGTTATTTTTCAAGTCTTGTTCCTGATGACCGGTTATTGCTTTTGGTTTGGGTTTTGTTTATATTTTCCCTCCCGGATGAAAAATGTAGTAATTGGACAGTTTCATCAAAATCCTTGAAAGCAGGAAATTGGTTGGGGTAGTTAAGGGAGGGGGTAAACTGAGATTGCATGGAAAATAACCCGAATTTGAAAAGCCAGGTTTAAAGTTTGCCAGCTTTTGAAACACGTGGAATATTTAAAGTATGTCTGCCTTCCCCTGCACTCTGTTTGCAGGATAAGGTTTTGTTTGCAAAGCAGAGCCGGTGCGTGATAGCAGTGAAGTAAATTCAATAATAATAATAATAAATTCAATAATAATAATAATAATTATAATAATAATAATACGGTGAAGGACAGGGAGTAGCTGAATTATAATCCCAGCACGGAAAAAGGATGGTAGCCTGCGCCGATATCACTGTAAACCCCTCTCTGATGATTTATAGCGGAGGGATGTGGGGTCTAGCCTGGGAGGCATCTGCATGGCTCAGGAGAAAGCAACGCGAAGCCTTACCTGGACCTCTTCCATCCCCGGATGCCCTATGCCGTGCAGGGCAAGACTGTCCCCCATCCCGGAGTCAAGGCCATGGTGAGCTGAGTGGAGCAGGACATCTGGCCTCCTCACGGAGTGGTAGTCCCGCCTGGGATCCAGGCCCGAGAGCTGGGGTAGAGCGGCCCGAGGCTGCGGCAGCAGTGACCCCGTCTCCGATCCCACCTCTTGCCTCTGCCTCTGGCCCCAGGGATGCTGCTGGGGTTGATGCAGGGGGTTTAGGGAGTAGGGGTCATTGACATGGGAGTAAGGGTCCTGGCTTTGGTGATAAGGAAGAGGCTGGTAGGGGGGTGGGAAGTAAGGCGGCTGGAAATCCGAGGATGGGGTGTGAGAGAGCGGAGGAGCGCTGGAGTAGGGTCCCTGGGAGACGGATCCCAGCTGGGACAGCCTCGAACTGTGGCTGGGCACTCCATCATGCCGATCCTACGAGCAGAGTGAAATAAAAGCAACAAAAAAAGAGAGGACCTTTAAAAAATAATAATATAAAAAAAGTAAAAGAAGCATAATCTCACCCCAAAATAAAACAAATTATAAATACAACCAGTTGTAAACCAGGTTTCAGATATGTCCCTTCCTTCCCCTGCCAAGGATTAGGAATGTCCCTGCATTTCCCACCCAGACCGTGTCTGTTCCCAGTAACCATCAAGGAGGGGGAAGGGGGATCTGTCTGAGGAGAAATACTGAATGTCGTAATTAAAAATGTAGAACGGGTGCTCCATATGCATTTATGATTCGTGACTTCAGTCCAGTAATATGATTCCCCTTCCAGCATCTCCTCAAATAAAACCCAAAATTTAAAAAGAAATTAAAAAGTTTGAGAAGCCCAAACCACCCATCCTTCCAAACAGCCCACCCCTTGTCCTGCCTAAAGTTTCCAAACATCTGTTTGTTCCCACTGCTGAAGTCCTGAAACTCAAAATCACCAGCCCATCTTCACTTGGAAAAGACCAAAAAGAAAGCTGCACTTCTCGGAGGACTCCGAGGAAAGAAGTTGTGCGAAAAAACACTTGGGAAAAAAAAATCATGGGGGCTTTTTGTACAGAGTCCACTCCTAAAAAAAAAAAAACAACAAAAAACAAAAAACGCAAAAGAAGAAACATCGGTATTGAACAAATCCAGCAGCGGTGATTTCTGATTTCTGCAGCTATTTCCAGTGTCTTTTGTCTCCTTTCCCAATATTATACTCCGGAGAATGGGGTGGGGGTCAATTGTAATGAAAAGTCTTTGGGGTGTATGGGGGCCGAGGAGGGGGGAAGCGTGTGGAGGCTTCGGAGAAAAGGTGGAAGAGGAGTTTTGTTCAACTCCATCGAGCTGAATCTGCGAGGCTAAAAGTAAACAGGAAAAATATCTATTCCACAAAGTGCAGCTCAAATCCCCACAAGCAATGGCACACATGGCTAAGGGAAGGAAAAAAAAAAAAAAAAAAAGGAAGAAAAAAGTTGTGTTTTTTTCCCTGCTCTCCCCCCCAAACTCCCCTTGCTCAAATCGAGAACACACAATGCAAAAAGGGAGAAGCAGCTGCAAGCCTCCTCCAATTATTGTGCTAAATTACCAAGCCAAAGGCGTTTAAAAAGAGAGAGAGAGGGAGAGAGACAACAGATCGAGAGAGAGAGAGAACATGCAATTCTAGTACAACATGGATCCAAACTCACCATGGCGGAATAGGTGTGGACTAACATCTGGAAATAAAAAAAGTCTTGTAATAGCTAAAAAGAAAATAATGGTGATAGTGCTAATAATTGGAGGGGGGGAAAAATATCAAGGAGATCTGCAAAGGGCCGTGTTGGACACAGGAGAACAGCTTGAGATATTTCGAAGTCTATCCATCAAAAAAAAAAAAAAAAAAAAAAGGAAGAAAAAAAAAAAAAAGGACCAATGCCCCCCAAACCGAGCCTGGGAACCTCTATCTACATATATGATTTACCCCTCCCTCTCTGGGGTTTCCCCCCCCTTTTTTTTTTTTTCCCTTTGAGCTCCCAAATACAATCCTCTTCAACCCAAGGCTAGGCTCAGACTGCTCCGCTACCCCTTCCTCCCTTTCCTTCTCTACACCGCCTCATAATAATTGATATTCATGACTATTAATATTACACGACTACTTTAAAGGGAGAATGCAGGACCAAATGGAGCGTGAAGCTGGCAGCCAGCTCGAGAGCTCCCCTACTATTGTAAATGACGTTCATTCAGTGGAGAATTACTAGATGTAATCAGACGAGGGGGGCTGGCAGAAGCAGAGGTTGGGGAGAGGGAGAGGGGGGAAAAAGTTTAGCAAGGAAGAGGCATAACTTCAATGATCTCGAGCGGGGGAAGATGCGGAAAGTAGAAACTGCGGGGCTGGAGTGGAGAAGCGAGAGGAAACAATGCTAGAGGCGAAGAAAAAGAAGAAAACCCCCATATTTTGTTTTATTTTAATTTTTTCTTACATTTAATTACGCATTCCTAATACGAGAAATTGATTGCCTTTGATACTTTTGTTCTTGTAAGTTTGTGTTTTTTTTTTTTTTCTTGCTAAACAAATAACGAGGAAAACCAGGCTTTCCTAAACCTCCACTTTCCTTGTTTTTTTAAAGAAATGGAAGAAGAAATGTGCAGTCTCTATAACATATGTCTATTTACAGCGAAGGTAAAACCCTTCTGGTGCATGTTGCAGATCGCATTTACTCGCAATAGCCAAATAAATACTTTAATCTGCACTAAATTGGGCTTCACTTCTTCCTGAATCCTGTTCCTCCCTTCCTGATACGAAAAAATAAATAAAAATATATGTACGTATACGTACAGATTTTCACCCAAATGTAAAATGTATGCAGTGATTTTTAAAAGATGGTAAATTTATAGTTGTGAGGCAAAGCCAGAGGCAATATAAAACCTTTTTGATGTTGCAGGAACCCGTTCAACTGGACTGTCTGCCATTTCTGTTAAAGTTCAACTTACGTTCCTTCCTAAATAGACTCACACTTCCCAGAGCAGCCCCCCCTGCACACACACACACACGCACACACTTCAGTTTTAAGAACAGATTCAGTTTAAGTGACTGAGACTCCCCTACGATTGTACTGTTAATTATAAATTGTAAAGAAGAGAAAGCAACAATTTAATGGGACACCCCCCCCCATGTTTTTCTTTAAAAAAGATAGATCCAGAGGGCTTCAGCTCCAAAAAAAAACCCCACCCCCCCAAAAAAAAAGAAACCCCAAAACAAAAAACCAAAACCAAAACAACCCAATAACAATATTTTGTCTTCATTTTTTAATGCGACACGTTACAAAATGTCTTAGGGCGTTTAGGGCGCACCCTAAGTCCGGGTATACCCTGCCCACAGCCAAATCCCACCCAACCGCTCTCCAACTCAGCTTCTCTCCCACGGCAGCCTAGAAGCAAGAGCCTCTGTAAAATGTACAGCGGCTTCAAAATCCCCTTCCAAAGGAGGGTGGGAAATAAAACCCCGGCGAAGCAGGGAAGGGGAGATGTTTTGTCGCTTGGTGCTGCGGGCAGGCAGAGACAATGGCCAGGCTCTGCTTGGAGATGAGGAGGGAAAAGCAGCGAGCGGACTGTGATTGCCGGCTGGACGGACACACGCACGCACACGCGGACAGAAACACGCATGCCGGGCTGTGCTCATTCTGCATATGCTGGAGTTTGCCAGTTGATAATTAGCCTGACTGCAGTTTTTGGGAGTGGAAACGTTTCTCCGGTGCGGAAAGCGGCCGCTCTCCCGTTCCCCTCGGTCCCGTCCTCTCTGCCTGGCTGCTACTGTGGGAGCCATGCCCTCCCTCTGCCGCCTTCTCTGCTTTGCCCGGGAGTTTCCCCGCTGTAAGTGTGAACGCGCTCCCAGGTGGGAGAGTTGCGGCGGCTCTACGGGCTGGGGCCGGCGGGGCCCCGACGGCGCTACACAGGGTACACTCCCGGCAGGTCCTCGGCCCCCTGCCCGGTCCCCGGCCCCTGCGCTGCCCCGTTCCTGGCTCGTGCCCGGTTCTCGGTTCCTGCCCGGCCCCTGCACGGTACCCAGCCTTGTACCTGACTGCTTCCCTGTCCCTGGTTCCTGCCTGGTCCACTGTTCTTGCCCGATGCCCAGCCTCGTATCCGGCTTCTGCCCTGCCCCGTCCCCGTTCCCTACCGGGTACCCAGCCCCTGCGCAGTCTCCAGCCTGCTAACCAGCTCCAGCCCTGCCCGGTCCCCGCTACTGCCCTGTCCTCTGTCCTTGCCCTGCCTCTGTCCAGTAGCCGATCTCTGACAGGAATCTGGCCTCTGCCCTGTCCCCGGTCCTTGCCCGGCCATCTCCCCACGGAGCAGCCTCCGCGCTGGAGCTGGCGGATTGCGCTCTTCTGAAAATCTTCCCCCCACTATCGCTGCGCAAATGCCTCGGCCAGATTAAAAACAAAATTAAAAATAAAAAAAGATTAAAATATAATTTTGCAGAGCGCCTTCCCGTACACGTCTTTTTCCCCACCTCGGAGCAAATCCAGCCCGCTGGTTAACTTACAAGAAATGCATTCGCGGTGACCGTTTGGGAAAGATCCGGCTCAGGAAACTGTGCAAAATTAAGAAAGGTTTCGCGGTGTTTGAGCTGTGATTTCGCCCCCCCACCCCCTACCCCCTTTGCTCTGCTGTTTGGCCTCGAAAATAGAGAAGAAGTCTGACTAAAGCACGCAACTTTTTATGTCCGCGGACCATGCAGAACTGCCTTTGAATGTATCAGCTCTGGTGCGTGTGCTCACGGACGTGAAACAATGTATGCGCCACTTAATGCGACTGTATGTATCCATGCACATGTTAGCTATTGGTATATAGGTATAAAAAGTCGTGAAAAACGCATCCGATTGTGAAAAGAAGAAAAAGGGAAAAAATCCAACATAACTCAATTTTAGCCAAGCTTGGAATTGCAAAATTAAAAAAATTAAAGAAATAAAGAAAAGAAAGAAATACATCCAGTCCCTGAACACCACATTGTTTCTCCTCTATTTTCAGCCTTTTTTCCTAGACATATGTCCATATTTAATCGAATTATATTTAATTGGAGGTACAAAAACCCAAACTCTTGCCTTTAAGTTGCCTCATTCCAGCCCCCAGATCATTTATTTGATGTTTTAAATCGCATCAAACAGCTTTTCCGTGAAAAAAAGAAAAAAAAGATGTTTAAGACTTGGCATGCTGAATACAAATACGCAAATAAATAAGCATTTTAGCATTTACTCTTGGTTTCTCGTCTGTATACTTGTGTGTGTTGGTGTATGCATCTCTATTTCTGCCTGTATGCGTACGTAGAGCTATATATGTATTATATAGACATGCCTGTATCTATAAACTATATATATTTAAATATACATATGCTTTCTTACTCGTATGCGTATTATATACTCACCTCATAGATATCTTCATACTTGACATTTTCAACCAGTTTCCAGAGCATGATGGCAGGCTGTTCTCTAGGAGGTGAGTGCATTCATGTGAAGAGCAGATGTCTGGATTCTCAGTACTTCTCTGTCTGTAATGATCCATCTATAATTGGAAATGGGGGACAGACACCAAATCCGACGTTCCTCTTCCATCGCAACTTATATCTGTTGTCTGAAACAATAGGCTGCAGAAGTCTAGCTCAATCGGATAGTAAAAAACATTATCTGTTACATCGTTACATATATCTACAGACATATATGTGACTAGATATATACATATACACATATAGAGGCTTAGGCTTCTATGTAGGCACATAAAGATGTATACATATATGCAGTTGTGCATATGCAGACATACATTTACACGCACATACACACATATATCACCAAAAATATAACTTTTTCCATGTACAAATATAAATTGACACATTTATATATGTAAATTCTATATATTCCTACATATATAGGCACGTGTATGCTACACGTTACATGTGTATGTGTACATACGAACCTGATCAATTTATATAAGAGAGTATATAAATGTTTGTGCATATATTTATACATTCACGATATGTATGTGGATGCACAGTGACCAAATATACATATTGTATAGTGCATATATCCGCTATCTTAGTATATGGATGAGTAAGATAGATAGATAGAATGGAGAAATTAAGGAATATTTTTTTATCCTATTTATATTAAAATAAAGAATAAGTTGTTTCTGCACTAGGCGATTCATCATCTACAACGAGATATTATGCTTTTCGCCACATGCAATATGCTTTTATTTACATGTCCAGAAATTATCCTCCCATATGCAGTAAAACAGCAAAGCAACGTCTCATCAAGCACATTCAAGCACATCTAAAGGGAGTATATTTATCAATGATTTCAATTTGAAAGCCTTACACTTCAGACTTGGACCGTATATTTTATAACTTGGAAACACTTTGGGAAGAAAAAAAAAAAGAAGGTAAAAAGAGGAGTTTAGCAAACCCTTCTCTGCACACGTTTGAATAGCGATTAGCTACTTTCTGAACACGATTAAAACCAGAGTCGAATGGATCTGTGCTGCTCCCGGGTAGCCCTCGGTTTGGAAGGGGAGAGGAGGAGTTGGACCATTTTTAACCTTCTCTTTTTTTTTTTTTCCTCAGGCGAACTTTCCTTCTTATTGTCCTTTTTTTTTCTTTTTTTTTTTTTTTTTTTAACCACGTTGTACAGCAAAGAGGCGACCTATTCTGCAGGCGAGCAGAGCCCATCTCTGCCTTTGAAAGGAAACAATTACAATTGAGCTTTGCAATGGGCTGGTGCACTGAGTGTGTGTGTGTGTGAGGTGAGGGTGTGAGTGGAGAGGGGAAGAAAGACACAGGCAGAAAGGCAGAGAAAAAGGTGTTTCGAAATTCAAAGTCCTGTTTCTGGAAGTTTCAAGCTCTGTCTATAAGGTTCCTACATAT
The DNA here is from genome assembly GCA_009867235.2 of Psittacus erithacus. Taxonomy (NCBI): domain Eukaryota; kingdom Metazoa; phylum Chordata; class Aves; order Psittaciformes; family Psittacidae; genus Psittacus; species Psittacus erithacus. The sequence continues at coordinate 107,689 of WYDI02041716.1, forward strand.
CTTTGTTATCCTGCATGGGATCCTATGGGAAAGTGCATAGTGTCTTTTGTATTTTCAAAGGTCCTACAAGTAAAGACACTTATATCTATATGTAACCTCGAAAACAAAGAGAACTTCATCAAGAGACACTTCTGGCTGTCTTTGGTTGGCTGGTGGGATGGGTGGGCTTTTATTTTTCTGTTCGCTTTGGCCTTAAACTAAAGCAGAAAGTATAAATTCATCCCCTTTTCTCTCAACCTCTACAGCATCCCACCCCTCTCATTTCAAAGGGTACATCTTCTTCTGAAAACTCGACCCTCAAAAGGCAAGAGCCAAATATCAGACAGGTATTAGAAGAAGAGCTGGACCCTCGTGCTGCTGAAAGTTGTTAAAGCAGAGGCGAGTTTTTTCACAACACAGCCACCGCTGCCTGAAGGAAAAGGAGGAGGAGAAAAGGGTACATCTTTGGAGTGGGTTGGACAGATAATTTTAACCAAATCCTGAAAAAGGAGAAAGGATGTATGCTGTTTGCATGTGGGTGTGCAGGAGATACCTATGCAGCTATCTCTCTCCCCTCCCTCATGCACATCCAGATCTGAATGACCCTCTTAGAAAAACACCAGGGACAGTTTGCTATCACTTTGGTTAAAGTCTTTGAGTCATGGCCTGGAAGGCTGGCACAGGGCAGCGTTAATGTGCTTCGTGACAGCTAATGCTTTACAGTTTCATGGCACCCTGAATTAAATATGCTCTACGTGCTGGGTGAAGGGAGAGGAGGGACGGAAAAAGAAGAAACCACAAATAGACTTGCCGACCCCTGGCTCTTTGCTAGCAGAATGGTATGGACAATAAATTCTTACTTTCAAATCCCACTATTATGACATTCCTTTCACAAAACTTGACAAACGTGTCTCGAGTGATCATTTACAATGAAGGTTCTTCGCATTTTTTGTGCTTATTTTGTATCCCCCACCCCTGCAGATTCCTTAAACCCAATTTCAAATGGGAAGATTTGCACCAGTTTATACCTGAAATGCACAATAAACCCTGGATGCAAAATGCGAGACTACTCAGAACTGACCGTTTGACCGTTGCAAGCCATACTTTAAAAAATTTTTAAAAAAAAAAAAAAAAAAAGAAAAAAAAAGAAAAGGGGAAATTAACCCTTTTTCCAGCAGTTTTTTGGCTTGCTTTTACAATCTTTTCCAACCAAAGACGCTGGTTTTCCAGCAGGGAGCTGGGCAGTGGCACCGCAGCCTCAGCCTGGCAGTAAGGGAATGTTTTATACTTTTTATTTATTTGGGTGGTTTTTTTAAGGACACTTCTCCATACAGCCTTGTCTATGGAAACCCAC
>WYDI02041719.1:0-13538 GCA_009867235.2 Psittacus erithacus
CTTTATAAAGCAATACTCTTCATTTCCTATTAATACAAAAGCTGGACTTGACCAATTTGAGGGAAATCACTGAAATTGTTTGTGAACTAGATACAATAACCTGGGAGAGTAGAAAAAAAATTACTTTTTTGCATAAAACGACTAGTATAATATAGCTGAGTATCTGGCAGGAACATACATGACGAAGATCAGTGGGGAGCATAGTAGCAGAGGGATCCATTATTTAGAAATCATGTTACCTTTTAATAAAAGCTAAGGAAGAAAATATTTTTTAAAAATGTTTTTCTTTTAAAATATTAAAAAATAAAAGGTGAGGAAGAACAGCCATTTTAATTCAGGAAAGAAAAATCTACTACCTTAACATGGGTAATGAAAATCTTCATTGTCAAATACTACATTTTGCAGAAAAAGTGAAACAGAGTTATCCTCAGTCACTATTTACTCTTCAGAATCAGCTCTGCATGTTGATCAAAGTGGTAGGAGTGTGCAGTCTTTGCATTTGTGGTATAAAAGGGTCTGGCATTTCACCTGAAGCCTTCTTTCAATATTTTTAAATCCAGAGCCTAAGCAAGCCTTTCATCTATTTTTATTTCATTTACTTTCACTATCAAACTTTTTATTTTCTGTTGCCAATTTGAAAGCACAGGAATTTCAAAGCCGAAGTCAGTGTACCTCCAGAAGGAAGACTTTTGTTTAAGTCCTTTTAGAGCCAAGCTCTAATGCTTGTGCTGAAAGCATGTGCACTACATTCGAGTTACAGAACAAGAAGGACTTCAGCAATAATATAGAAAGGTGTTCTCATGTATGGGAATTTGTGATAGATATTACATGAGTGGAGGTTTAATATCACTGAATTATGGGGGATATAGAAAAGGAAATCAGACACTATTTAAAGCTAGTTGTCTTACAGTAACTGTGAAGTCAGATCAAGTAAGTAGGAAGACATGAGTGCCAGTTACACCAAGCCAGTTATTGGTAGCAAAGTAAAGTAACAAAATTTTGTTAATTTTGCCAGCAGCCTTCATGCAGCTCTCAGGGTGCAAGTAATTATGCAGTTTGTGCTGGTGGAAGCATTTGAATATGAGCTTATTCTTAATTAATGTTAGTTAATGCATAGTTAATCTTAGTTAATGCTGGCAAAGCAGAATGCCAGTGAAGAAACAAGGCTATAGAAAAGATCTATTTGTTTTTTCCTTTTGCATGAGACTTTGAAGATTCTTGGCTTACATGGCTTCTTTCTAAGTTTCTAAATGGTAGTCAGAATTGCAGGGAAAAGAGACAGGAAAAAGGTGAGAAAGATTGCTGCCGTGGCTATAGTGGGTTGTGTTTTGGAGTATCCATGGAACATCCCTATCTAAGGTGTACCGCGGAGTTTGGTGTTGCAGTTATTGCTCAGCATTGTGACACAACAGGATGGAAGAGGCAGTCTAGACCACCCACAGGCTGCAGTCTGGTTTGCAGTCCTACTGCTCAGGAGGGGACAGCTCTTCCTCCTACCTGCAGTGATGTATTTGTGAGCCTGTTCTTGCCCTAATGCTGAGAAGCCCATGGATCCACACAGCTAATTTAGGTTTAGGTAATCATGGCCTAGGCCTTTTAGAAAAGGATTGCTTTTGCCAGGCACAGTTGTCCTTCTACCATTCCCTCTCTAAGACATGGTGGTGCTGGTCCCAGGGGGGCTTAGGTGTCAACTGCAGTGCAAAGCTAAAACAAAGTGTATTTCTTTCACTGGGGTGACTTCAGTTCAGCCTCACAAAAAGTTATACTGACAAAAAAGAGAGGTTAGAGACCTTCAGCACATGGGGAAAAAAAAGAACAAAAAAAAAAACCAAACAAGCGGCATTTTTGGCAAGGCATATGATCTCCTTAGTTTGACCTGCCATGTCCATACCACTATGGTTATAGAACTATGGAAAGGAAATAATGTGTGAAAAAAAAAAAGTAATTAAAAAAAGGAAAAAAATATTTTAGGAGATTTTAAGGTTTTAAGGGGAAAGCAAGCTGTCCTTTGAACACACAGTTGTCACTGACTGACTGTGACATCATCTGGTTTCTACTGAAGTATGCTGGATATGCAGAATTCATTTTCTGCAACCTCTGCTTCAAGATTGCTATTCCAGAAGATGTGCTCATGTCAATAGGAACATTCAATGAGGTATTTCTGAAAAGTGAAAACATCTGAAGCAGATTCTGCTCAGTAGCTATTATAAATTTTCTTAACTTTCTGAAAGAATGGCTGACTATTGCATATACAGTGAACAGAAGAGTAGTATTTTCTTGGATGAGCTACATTAATCTGAAATCCAGTTTGGAAGTATACGACAGACCTAATTAGCTCCTGGGGAAGGTGCCACAGCACCATTTATCTGTTATGCCTCAAAAATCTTAGAAGTTAGAATTTAAGAGGTCATTTGACAAAGGGCTATATTTGCTTTAATGAATGAATGGGGCTTAATGGTAATTGCAGGTTTGGTCTCACAAATTTCACAGCTCAATTATTAGTCAATCATTTACATTTTCAGAACTTTGTTTCAGCAGCACATGAAAACCTGTCTCATGTTTTGAGTTTGGGTTTTTTTAAATAAAGATTAGTGTTTTGTTGGGATTTTTGATTTGGTTTGGGTTTTTTTGTGGGTTTTTTTGTGCTTTTAGTTTGGGGTCTTTTTTTGTTTGTTTTCTTTTTTTTTCTTTTTTTTTTTTTTATTGAGAGAAGAAATTATTCTGCCTCAGAGAGTTTTTTAAAGAGGTTTAATAATCTCTTTGTGTCTTTCATTTGAAGATTTTCAGCTTCTCTCAGACTCCTTTAAATTCTGATTTGTATCATACAGATAGCAGGAGAAGGTTTTAAACAAAGATTTCTGTAAGTAGTCAGCTAAAGGTGGGAAGAATATTATGAGCTTCTTATAACCACCTATCCTTATTTGGATTTCAATATACTGTCTATTCATAGATTTTGTACTGTGAATCATAATGTAGAGAACTTGCATACTTGCTCCCACATTTGCCATAAAACCCAAACCCCATGGACTCATCCCAAAACCAACTGTCTTTTATTATAAAGTGACAGGATTGTATTGGCAGAGGAAAGTACTGTTTCTTTTCAGCTAGTAAAGAAAATGGTAGTGGTTGACAGCCATTGCCTTGCAAGAAGGCTGACCTTCCACTCAATGAACCACAGGTATGTAGTTCTTTGCTTGGGATCCTTTTCTGGCAGTAACTGTAGGGGGTCCCAGAATTCTTTAAAATTTAAATAGAAAGTTGAAGTAGGAAAGAGATTTGGGGTTTCAAAATACAACTGGGATGGGATGCTGTAATTTTCACATCAGTTAAAGGAAAATAAACAGTTTTTCTTTTGCAAGGTTTTTACTCTGCATAGTCTTATGGATGGAAGAGGAACTAATCTGGCTCTGGATGGTCATCTTTTAATTTTTTCTTGAAAGATTTTTTGTAATCCATAGTTTAAAATCACAAATTGAATATATGAACATATGCAGCAAGGTCAGAATACTCATTTTATTAAAATATATATTTTTTCCTTCTCTTCTTTTTTTTTTTTTTTTTTTTTTTTCCCAAGTAAAACTAGTAGAAAAGCCATAGGCATGATGTGAGGGCTATTAATGAAAAAAACAAAAGGTAAAACCTGGGACCTGCAACTGTATCTGCCTAATAGATCTGAAACTTCCACAAAGAAAACAGACTTCCAAATGTAGCACCCTTTTGGACAAGGGTATGCAATGTATGGAGAGAATTCAAGCAGTGGATCATCATGAACTGAATGATTATCATATTTGATGGAAATTTCCTCATCTCCATGCTCTTTCTAGATTATTTGTGCCAATATCTGGCTGCAGAGCATACTCTTGTGGGCGTTGCTGCTGCATAATTGCTCTTCCAAATATTAAATACAAACAAGTGTGTAAGTTATTAGTTTTGAAATACCCCAATTTGGGTAGCAGCAGGTTTAAGGGAATGAAAATACAATTTATGCTAATTGCCCTTTATTTTATTTTTATAATGACAAATCTGTTTATACAAAGTTGCTGCTCTCCTGATCGGCTTCCAAGCTCAGATCTAGAGAAGGGATAAAATTAATATTTTTTGTTCTTTGCTACAGGGCGGCTTTCAGGGCTCATTTACCTGGATAACTGTCAAGCTACACAGGCAGGCCACTGCTTCGCAGAAAGTTATGGAGACTGGTTAGAAGAAAAAACCCACCAAGCTAATTTATTTCCATCTTGGCATTAAGTAATGCCTATATGGAAGAGTGTCTGAAGCACAGATCAACCACTCCTAAGTGGTGAAAAAGAGTCTCTGTTGTGAAGGTCATAGCAATGATGCCTTCAGCTATAGCTAACGAGTCTCCCAAAGTGCTGCTCAGGTCTGTCCTAATAATACAGATGGCCCATGGCCCTGCATGACCACTCTGTTACATGCATGACCCACTGTTATCGACTGTCTTAAAGTTTGTACAAAGCACCTTGTTAATTTGTTTCCAAAATGCCATTCTATGTGACTATTTTTGCCTCTGCATACCAGCTTCTACTAGCTATTTACAAGTATCTCTTTTGTGTCTACACAGGTCAATTCTGCAGCAAGAACCATCTAGACAGACGCATAAAAGGCTAAATTATCCACCTACAATGTCAGATAGCACTTTCAAAGTTCTCCTAGTCGCAGCAGGATCTGCCTAGGGGAATTCCTTAGGACAATATTTCTTTTGAAACAAGTAACATTTTTTCCTAGGAACTTACCGGGTACATTTTTCCCTGTGAAAATATTCATATGGAGAAGTAATTCATGGAAGTGAGAACCAGGAAAGAAGATATATTCCTAAACTGACATTGAAGAAAAAATAATTTTGCTCACCGGATAGCTGTGGCTAAATAACGGCTTAGTCCTGACAGATGTATTCTGAATGAGAGTATCTTCCTAGCTGGCAAGAATTATATTTTTTTCATCAGGTATTTACTGGATATTGGATTTATTAGATAGATAAAAAAATCATTTATACTGTTAAGAAAGGCAGTTTGTTGTCTTGTTATAAGCAAAATATGTTTCATAAATATTTCATAACCTTGCCACATATAGGTAAGGTTATCATATATTTTGGAAACAGCTGCAATTCTACTGGGATGATAGGTTGTGTAATTTTTATTTTCATAATCTTATTTTATCCTATGTATGAGAAAATCATCTATGCGGACTTCAGCCTGTTGCTATTATAAAATAGTTTTGGTGCTTATCATCTAGTCATCTTTTGATTTTCTATTGCTCTTTGCACCAGTGTTCCAGAAATAACTTATTTAGTCTGCTACCCTCTTAAATTAACTCTTTTAGCAGCATCTTCAAATTTGTTCTTGACCATTTGCATTAGGCATGCGCATGGAGAAGTAGTGTTTGCACAGAAAAGTCAGAAAGAGCCAGATTTATTTGTTGATAATCATTTTCTATTGATTTCCTGTCAGATTCCTGGTTCTTACTGCTTTTTTTCCAGGGATATAGGCATGTCACATGCACTTGACAATTGTTGTGAGGTTTAATAAGAGCATCTATTGTGGTCTAAATTGATAAAGAGTTTGCACATGTTTCTAGGCCACCTCATACCATTTCTTTGCTGGTTATGCTTTGAAAGCAAGTCACATTAAAAAAAAAAAATAAAAAAATCAAAGCAAGAAAATAATTGCTATGGTCCATGTCTATATTTTAATCTTTATATCTATTGGGCAAGATAAACCACTGATGAATCCAAAACTAAACAGAGGATGTCTGTGTTTTGAGAAGTGTCCATCACTTGACACAAGACAAAAGCCTTGCACTCTTCTGTCTGCTTCTTGCAAGGATATTTGAGACCTTGGATATTCACATGATGGTCTTTTTTTTAGTTTGAAATAGAAGAACTAAGGTGTATTGATAGCAGGTTCTTCATGCCATATGGGTTTTTTTCATTTTCTTTAATCAAAATTCTGTTTTATTGAAATATATACACACCTATGGTATATCATATCTGTTATTAAATGAGAGAGACTTAAGCATTATTCATTAGTACCCTAGTACCTGCATCTTCCAAAGTTATGCACATTGTATCTGTTTTCTTTGCTCATTTCACGGAAGGTCCGGTGGCTTCTTCACAGCTTAACTCCGCAGCTTTGGCAATTACCTCTGCAAAGACTAGAATGCAATAGTATTGAGGAGCACATGAGCAAAGGTAAAGTCTTCGTATTTCCTGTAATGTTTTCTTATTTATTTGGTACTACCAGCCTTCTACTACTCATGGCAAGATGCTTTTTTTCTACAGTCTGCTATTGCCCTATGACTGATGTAGGGATTTTGCTGTTGCATTGTTTTATTTTATCTTAGGAACAGCTGCCAGGTTGCAATGGTGTGAAATTGTTAACAGAAAAGGCACAGTTATTTCAGAAGTAATTGGGCATCTCCACAGAGAGCTCACAAAATACAAATCTTGCCTCTCTCAGAAAGTGCTGTATATTTGTGAAGGTGTTAAAATTTTATGTAGTCTAACTAGTGATGGTTAATAAAATTGAAAGGCTCTGTAGTCACTTTATGGTTGCCTAATGGCATGTATGTACTGTGGTAAGGTCTTAGACCTTGAGGAAAAACATAAAAAATATTCCTTACAGTGGACTGTGAAATACAGTTTTTCATAAGTGAGATAAGAACATCTGTAGCAAATGCAGGCATCTGCGGTGTCTTCTGTAACTTTATACTACTAGGATTTTAAAACAAAATGCCCTAACATAAAAAACTCAAAATTTTGTCTTGTAAAAAATAGCACTTACAGAAACTGATTAAAGCACATTTAATCTTTTCCTAGTAAAATATCAAGAAAAAAATTTAGAATTCAGCATGGCAGTATCCAAAGAAATTTTTAGAAGTTTCTTAACTGCTGAATTGAAGTTTGCCTGTGCACTTGGGGGAATAAATACTAATTTACTTTTTGTGAGTCTTTGATTATTTTAAGACTGTCTCTAGTCATCTCTCCTTTGACTACAGTGAAAGAGACCTAATGAGGAGCTTGCACCTTAATGTTAGTTTTCAAATCAGGTAATGGATGATTTCTTCAATGACAGGTATCTGTGCATTGGTGTGAGGCTAAGCACAACTTTCAGACTGGAAAAGCTTCTGTAATTCCTTAGTTTTTATGAACTATTTAGCATGGACAATGTGCATTATTGTTATAACACAGCCGAGTTCAGACACTTAAAACCTGGGGAGGGACAGCTTAAGCTCAGGGCTCACAAACTTTCCATTGCTTTTCAGTTGCACTTCTGACGCTGGGCTGAGCTGACGGAGCTCTGAAAAGGTAACAGGATTTGTTCTTACCAGTGTTTGGGAACTGTTCAAGAATCACTCCATCTTTAAGCCGCAGTTTGCCATGGTTTCAAAATATTCCTTGCATTGGACTGTGAAATACAGTTTTTCATATACAGCTATACATATACATATTTCATATACAATACAGATTTGTCATGATATCAGAAATACACTTACTACTTAAGGATGTGTGTGCATATACATATATGTGTGTACATATATATGCAAATTCTGTTAAGAATCCTTTTAATAACTGCTGTAGATATTTCTCACTTGAATTCCAGAATTTTCTGGAATCTTCAGGAATTCAGATCTACTAGGTAGGGAATGAACTTTTCATCCAGATGTCAGACACAGTTCAGTGCTTGAAAATCACTATGTGTCCATTATTGGCATTTCCTATAGTCTGACCCATTGACAGGTGCTAAATTTGGTCTTGGAGCCATCATGAATTCAGAACTTTCTTGTTTACTTAAAAAGTCATGTATGTCAACAGTCTTCCATTTAATGAAAAGCAGATATACCCGATATACCTGCAGTTAGTAGTGATGCAAAAGTGGTGGTTGCCCACATGGGAAGAGATCTTTTCCCCAGCTGAAAATTGTGCTGGAAGAGCAATAAGGTAAAGCTAGATCCACATAAAATTTAGGAAAAGTTTGGGGAATTAGAAACTTTGTCAGCATGTAGCATACAATAGCATGAGGGTGAGGGTTTGCTTCATTTCTGTTCTTTAGGACTATTTTTACCTAAAAGAAAAGTAGGTTAAGGAGAACATATTGCTGAATCTTTCCAAACTGAGCTAAATCTAACTGCATTGCACACCCTGCATGCTCAAAGCAATATGGAATCTGCTGCCATGAAGCATAAGTAACTGTTCAACTATGAAATCTTGCTTGTTCATCTGAATTTACCCAGTCGAAGGGGAGAAGCTCTCTGTAGTGTTCTGCACAAAAATCCAGCAAATTAAGACTCTTTTATGTTTCCCTTCACATTTTTAGCTTCATAATCTCTGTATATTAAAAGTGTAGTGTTTTCAAATCACTCTTTTTCTTTCTCATCATCTCTTGCTTAACTGGGTTACCTAATCTGTTACAGCCAGGTGTTAAAGCCTTTGGAAAAAACAAGTACTTAAATTATTAACTCTGGTTCTGGACAACACAAACAAAAAAAAAATTCCTTACACTGCCTAGGCTGTACTCTAATACCTTTTATCTTCAGGCCAGGATAGAAATTATCCATTATTCAGAATTCTAAAATTACTCTTTCTGGACCTGCAATACCTGTTAGATCAATCTCATAAACCCCTACTCAGACCTTTGCCTTGGTGTTTGTCACTTTATTAACTTGCAGAATAAATATGGGATGGCTTCCCAGGCAAGGGAATTGAGGATTAATAGCAAGCCATGTAGTTTTATTGCAGATGTCTTTTTGACATTCAGATCCTTCTTCATTCTTATGGCAAGAATAATAAGAACTTGACAAAACTACAACTTCATTTTCTCATTAAATATAGAAAGCAAAGACATTTTTCCTTTAGTCTATGTAGAATGGCTGATAATTTCCTACAAGAAAACTTTTCTGACAGCAAAAATAGGAGATCCTCCATTTTAATCACAAATAATTTTCCATGTACATAAAAGAAATCAAGACTCTGATAGCAATTTATATACATAAATGTCAACATCTCCATGAACTTCATTTAAGAAATTAAAGCCTTTGGTCCAGTAATTTCATGCTAGTGGAGTTGTAGCTCTTGTGCAAGAATTTATTCCATTATTCTTCAGATATTTAAGTAGCTTAATATGTCAGTGTGTTCAAAGTTAGTAATACTGTCTTTGTTTTTGCAGTAGACTTCTAAAATATTTCTTTAACTCTGCTCACTTCCAAATTAATGAGTCCTGATTTCTTTTCTGAATTAGCAACTGAGTACTGTATTAAAAGTCTGTACTATAAGTGCATTTATCAAGTTAGAACACGTGACAGTCTTGTTCTTATTTGGGAATACATTCCTCAATCAGTCCAACATTCCGGGTACTGAAAATCAAAATGACTATTTATTAGGCTAGGTCATGAATGACATCACTATTCCAGTGGTAGCTGAGGAAGTTGCACATCACAGGAGATCAAGACTGTTATGGTTAAGCCAAGCCGTAAATCAGCCGTGCAGTCTCTCACTCACTCCCCCACCTCCCTCTCACAGCTTCTGGAGGGATGGGGAGGAGAATCTAAAGAATCCAACTCCCAGAGGTTGAGATAAGAACAGTCCAGTAACTAAGGTATGACACAAACCACTGCTGCTACCACCAATAATAATAATGATAAAGGAAATAACAAGGGAAGAGAATACAGCCACTCACCACCGACTGATACCTAGCCCGACCCAAGCAGTGAGCTAGCCCTTACAGGCAACTCCCAGCTTACATCATGGCCATGACGTGCTGTGGTATGGAGTACCCCTTTGGTTAGTTTGGATCAGGTGTCCTGTCTTTGCTTCCTCCTGGCTTCCCCTCCTCCCTGGCAAAGCATGAGACTCAGAAAGTCCTTGGTCAGAGTAAACATTTGAGCAGTAACTAAAACCATTGGTGTTATCAGCACTGCTCCCAGGCTGAAAGTCAAAAACACAGCACTGCACCAGCTACTAAGAAGGAGGAAAAATGACTGCTACTGCTGAACGCAGGGCAAAGACATATGTGGATAATCAGTTGTGGAGGGCCAATTATAATGCCAACAAAAATAGTAGCATCATGTAATAAAATTTGTATATGGTAAGAATGCCATGCAAAAAAAATATTTTTTTTTTTGTTTCTTCCCAGTATTAACGTTTTATTGGTACTAGCTCTAAATATGGAAGGAGGAAAAATGTCTTTGATGGCTGAAATAAAGTAGACCTAAGAGCACAGGAGAAATACTACATAAGTGGGAAGCCATGTTGTGTGTATATGTGTTGCGATTGATCTTTTTTTGGTGTCTGTCAAACAAAATTCTCAGTGAAGCAAAGATCTTGGTAAAATTAGTGTAGCTAAAACCTTTAGGCATATTACAAATCACATTTGAATTCCTTCCTGTTTGTGGGACTTGGCTCTGCCATTTTTTGTGATGCCTCAGAAAATTTGCCACCACCTTCTGCTCAAAATGGCCAACCGAATAAGGACTGTCATGGCCACAGAAACTGAGTATTAAGGGGCTAAGGAGTCCTACTGGGAGAATGTCTTATTTGGAGATTCATCAAGAACAATCGACCGCACCTCAACGTCAGCCACGAATGCCGTCTCCCCCTTGCAAATGTGATTGGTATAAAATGGTTCACATGGAATGACTCAGCAAAATTGCAACTACAAAAAAGCGTCACTGAAGAACCCATGTGTTGCACCCACTACCGACCACTGAGATCATCAATAGATCCATGGGACGCCGCAGGATCCAGGGTGGTGACTATTTCTATTTTTAATCTCCTTTTCTCTCTTCTTCTCTTTCTCTCCTTCTTTCTCTATATATATGTTAGATAATTACCCTCAGGATTGCAACTAATCAAATGATACGGGTTTAGGCTACCGTTACCATGCCTTGCTTATGCTTTGTCCAAAATCAGGGATCTCAAATCTATTTCGTTATCAGTCAGGATTCTTAGGAGGGGGTGTATTCTATGGGCAAGTGGGTAAAGCACATCAACGAAACTATAGGCAGGCTCCACTTGGGGCTGACTGCATTATGTTAATTGTGGGTTGCTGTCAAGGGCCATGGGCTGGGAGAGTATTGAAGCCTTGTGCTAGCGAAAACTAAGTTGGAACTTGATACTTGCAGAAGGACACATGCCTTTCAGCTGTTTGCGAGAGAAGTAGGAGACTTCTCTCTCTCTTTATTTTTTTTAAATTTCATTAGTTTAATTTAGAGACGTACTCTCAGTGAAGTGTGTCACCATAATCAGACATGCTGTAGGAGCAGGAACAAAGTGACCTGTTTGGAAATACAGAACCTTACACATTTTTCTCACTAGAAAAAAATTTGAACTTTTCTTTGGAAGAGAGCTAGATTTTTATTAACTCTTTATGTATGAAAACCTATATGCTTCTATGGAAAATATATTGGAACACTGATGCTGACACTGAGATGCATGATGGAAGAAGGAAAGTCAAAATAAAGAAGAAATGAGGCGTCAAAACCAAGACTCAGCCTTGTATTTGCAGCATGAAACCTAGCTTTTCACCATGTGGTGTCACTGTAGCATTTGAAGTGTGTGATTACTTGCAAGTGTCCTTGCTGTTGGATATTTTTTTTTTATTTGTTGGTTTTTGTGGTTTTTTTTTAGTTTGTTGTTTGGTTGTTGTTTTGTTTGTTTTTTACTGCAGTTGCTGCAGCTGTTTTTCAACAAGTAAGAATGAAAGGTAGCAATTAAACTGAGGGCTGTTAAAAGCTCTCAGATCTGCCAATGAATTTTGTTGAGAATTAATTCAACAGTGTAAATCCTTGGGTGCCAAATTGGTTTGCAATGAACTGATTCAGAGATGGAGACTATTTAGACAATTCAGACTTTGGAAATCTGTCAAATCTGTTAATGTAGTAATTTGTGAACTTGTTCAAGTTCACAGAACTCTTTCTCCTATGTCCACACCCCTTTCCAGTCTTAAAATTAGGTGTCTGCTGACACTGACGCTTCTACACATGTCTTCTGTGATACGGACAGCATTTTGTAAAAAATGTTTTGTTTAAAAACTATTCAGATTGTAAACTTATTTCAGGCAGTGGTTTTCTGCAATATACAGTGCATGACATGTCAGATACAGCTCTTGTCTTGCCCAGTGCCTCTAGGCGTTAGACATATATTTTCTATCAACTGAAGAAAGAAAAAAATAATTCTACACTGAACCAAAAGCATCCTAAAATGGAGGCTGGCAAATGAGGATGCACTATACCAGTGATGGAAAATTGCATTCCTTGGTCTCCCTACATAGCTAGCTGCAACTGATTCTTTAATCTCTTTTCTGCTTCTTTCTCCACTATCTTTTCTTTCCCGTTCTGTCTCACCGACCTTATCTCTTTGTTGAACATACATATTTTCGTACGTTGTCCTCACTTGTCTCAAAAGTGAAAAGTGAAAATGAGACCTCTAATTGAAACACTAGATTAATATTGTGAAGGTCAAATTTATAACCACATAATTCCTTTGTTTTTAGTTTTGAGAGGAAACTGTCACCCTTGGCTTTAAACCTCTGCAATATTCTGGTAGACTGGCAATGCCGTGTTTGACGGAGCTGGTATTTGAGTATTTCTGTCTCCAACCAATGCAAAGGAGGCAGAAGAGTGGTGGACTTAAAGCACATTACAATAACTAGAGTTCAGTGTAACCCAATTTCCAAATTAGAAAAATAAGGCAATGCAGCATTTGTAAAGATGTTGCATCTGTGAAACTGGTGAGCTAGATCACAAATAGAAATTATTCCTGCTCATAGTGCCCTGCTAGCAAAGACGCAAAAGTGATAAACACCTTTTACACCATAAAATATCAACTTTTTTCTCTTGAATTAATCAAATCTGTCTGATTACTTTTGCTTTCCAGCCATGCAACAGTGTAAAGTTGTGTGGCTTTAGCCACAGGTGTGTGAAGTTAATGTAAAGAGGGAAAATTCACCTGTTGGATCTTTATTGTCCCCACTTAAAAAGGGGGAATTGGGGAAGAAGCCTGAGAACTCTGTCGAAGATTTCCCAGTTCCTTTATTTTATCCCCTCTCTCTGGGTAGGTAAAATACATAAACATTTGTATATAAATAAAACAACCTTTTCATCCTGTGACAAACAAAAAGACAAAGCAGAGAAAATTCAAAGGGGTCAGAATTTAACGGGTTGGACACACATGTAGTACCACAGCTCTCTTGGCCTTCTCCAGCCAGGGTGGATGAGCTGATGGATATGTAGCCCTCAGCTGTGGGTGAGGGAGCAGGAAGAGGAGTCATTAGTAAGCTGAGTGTGGGTGGTGAGCGTCTGAGGAGAAAGGCAGTGAAAGAGCCAAGTGGGACATTGCTGGAAATGGTCAGCAATGGCTAGCCTGGGAGCTCATCACAGTTCCTAGCAACACAGCTTTGCATGACAAAACCTGTTCAAAAAAATATTTGTGGAACGTTTGTGAACTTTTGTTGTAGGGTTTGGCGTTCGGAAGATCTCGCGGTGTGACGGGAAGATAGGTAATCACCGCCTCTCTATGACGCACCTGT
>WYDI02041720.1:0-15499 GCA_009867235.2 Psittacus erithacus
CATGGAACCTTACTAAGCAGGTTCCTGAAGAGGCCAAAGTCTGCTCTCTTGAAGTCCAGGGCAGTGAGCTTGCTGCGTGCTCTTCTCACTGTCCTGAGGATCTCGAATTCGACCATCTCATGATCGCTGCAACCGAGGCTGCCCTGGAGCATCACATTTCCAGCCCACCCTTCCCTGTTGGTGAGCATGAGGTCAAGCATGGCACCTCTCTTTGTCGACTCCTCTATCACTTGTAGAAGGAAGTTGTCTTTTGTGAAACCTTCTTTGCAAAAACCACCACAATTTCAAAACCACCGGTCCCATGAACCCCAAAGGCAAAGGACTTCATTCTATACAAACAAGCAAAACAAATAGGTAGGGTTGCCATAGGGAAGTGTTATTTTCTTGTACAGGGCCGGAATCTGAACACATCTTTGTTAAGAGTAATGATTTTCTTTAGAAAAATTATTACTCTGGATTGGAGCTGATTCACTCTGTGCTCCAGATCTTGGCACCCCTTTCCAGTTCCTGGTGTGATCACTGAGGCAGGTCTTATTGTGCTCAACTATAGCATCAGTTACAGAAACCAGGCACTTCAAAGCTGGGAAATGAAGAGGTATGACCTCATTCATTTTAACCATTTTTACATCATAACCACTTACATGTCTTTTTTTGGTGATAAATGAAAGCCGTTTCCCTCTATGTCACTACCTAATTCTAACTGGGACTGGCACTTATCAGTCTTCTTTGGGTTTTGTTGATTAAGGGGGGAGGAGGGGGTTGTGGTGCCTCTAATAGATTTTTTTTAGTGTTTTGTAGCATTTTCTGACACAGATGAAGACTGTGTTCCTACAATTTTGACATCTCACTCAGAAAACTCATCAGAGAAGAGAAGTCCTCTACCACCTTCACAGACCAGCATACCCACCAGGACCACCATCAACCCCTACAGGTGTTCCCATGAGGCCATAAAGCTTGTTCTTGCTCTCGCACATCATTAGTGACCTCACATGGAGTTCACTAGAACCTTTGCCATACCAAGCTCTTTAAGAGGGATGGAGGTTCATAGAATCATAGAATACCAGGTTGGAAGGGACCTCAAGGATCATCTGGTCCAACTTTTCTTAAGTTGTGAGAAGGGAACTGATGAAACAGTTTTTTCAGTATCACCCTCTTGGAGTAAGCCCCAGATAGATTGAAGCTTTGCAGAGCCGCTCTCCTTTGCCCTTAGGCTAATTATGGATTTGCACTCCTTGCTGTTTTCCTGGAAGTTAGCTGAGATGGAGTGAAACATTAAGTTTGATATGCCAAAAATTAGGGTCTTTTCCCATGGCATGGTAGGAAGGAAGAAGAGTCAGAAAAGGAGGAACCCCTCATCCTTAGAAACTGTGCAAGGCTGGCTGCCTCCAAAGCAGTTTCCAAACATTAACTGAGCTGCACAAGATCCCTGCAGGTAGTTAAGTAAGTATCATCTTCTTTTGAAAGATGACAAGGAGGAGAAAAACAATAAAAATAAATGAGGGCTGAGTGGGTATCAAAACCCAGAGCAGCAATGAGCTGTTCCCAGCTCCTCATCCTCAGCTTCAATAGGGGGCCAGGTGATTTGTTCTTAGTAGGTAATCCTTCATCCAAAAGATGTATGGCCTGCAGGAAGATTTTAATCTTTGTTGGTTTATGGCCATTTCCAGACCCTCTGCTTACAACTGCAAAGTGGGCCTGGAGAGCCTTGGGAAGAAGAAAATGCAAAATAAAGGTTAAAAGCAGAGGTTACTGCAAAAACTGGTTTTAGGAACCAAAGAGACTTCTTGGTTTTTTCCTTTTTTGTAGCTCTAGATTTAGCTTTAGCACAATACTTTCTGACACATTTTCATGACTATTTTTAGTAGCATTTAGCTGGACTGTTGTTACAAATTAGCTTTACAAAGATAGTGACTATAAATTGTTGTGCTGGAAACTGAGATTTCAATAAATCAAAACCAGAGAAAAACCCCAAACCAAAAGCCTGCTTTTAAGCTTGTTTAGTTCTCCTGGGTTTTTTTAAGAGTGGCCAGCTCTTAGGGAAGAGTGCAACTTTTAAAATGTATTTTGCAAAGACCCACGGACACATTTCGAACAAAAATACTTTTCCTCAAAATAACGTCTGCTTTAAGTATCAAGTTTGGAAAAACATCCAGAACCATGGCAGCGCTGTATGCTAATTCTCCATCTGATCTTAAAGAAAAGCCTTCATTTTATCAGTCCTCGTTACACTGAAGCAGTACGAGCTCACGTTCCCCCCATAGTGTGATGTAGTGAGATGAAGCTTCAAATAGCTTTTTTTCAAGACAGAGAAGCGCTAAAAGAAAAAGCAGCTCCAGCAAATCTCCGAAGGGAGGGTTTGTGTGGCAAAAACCTTGATTTTTAGGTCAGCTTAGCTAAACTGAAGGAGGTGATTTGTGTGTTAAATATAAGGATCATCTGGCTTGTAATCTCAGCCTTTTTTTGTGGGGCAGACAGAAGTCATGAGCCGTGCTGTTTGCTTTTCAGTGGTGTTTGCAGCTGGGAACAGGTGGCTACCAACAAGAGACAAGCTCTTGGTCCTCAGTGTTTAATGAAAGGTGTGTTTCTGCAAGGGGTGACTGCAAAACCAGCACTTTCTTGCTCCTGTCTTCTTCCAGAACAGTTGTTATCTAGCATTTTAATTGACTACCAAGTTAATCGAGTAATTTTGGATGTTAAATCATGTGCTGCATAAAACCTGGTTTGATTAAACGGGTCATTTGCAGTCTGCCTGGACCACCAGCTGATGCGGCATGGGTTTCTGGTGTGTCTCAAAGTGACTTAGAAGGAGCAGGGAAATCCAAGGCTGAATCAGCAACACAGCAGTGTTTTGCTCTGCCTCATCATTGAGGTATGTGTTAGCAAAACATGCTGCTGCTAGGAGTGAAGGAGAAGGAAAGCTGCATGGATGAAAATGGGAGAAGCTCGAGCAGATGAAGGATTCCTCAGATTTGAGGCGTCCTAGGACCAGCACAGGTACTCAACACTGAGGACACTTTGCAAAGGCTCGTATTTCCGTAAGAGCCATTGGGAGGCCAAGGGAGAGCATGATTGTTAAGGACTGAGGTGAGCCAGCTCAGCTGAGCTTCACTGCAACACTGTGTGGGGATGAGAACCCATCAAAACTGCTGCTGCTGAGACGAGACCTCATTCACCATCTCTGGCAGGAGACAAACACATGAGTTTGGCTCCCTCATGGAGGCTGAAGTCCACTCTGAGGAATGAGTTAGCACTATTAGCTTTGTGCATTGCTTAGGCCATCAAAACAGGATTTAAGTGAAGCTTAAGCAATGAGCAGGGTCCTGCAGAGGCCTTTTGTCCTCTGATCGGAAGCCCTCAGCAGAGCTAAGGAAGAAGCAAGGGTCCTTGGAAAGTCCCTTGGGAAAGGGTGAAAGCCAGGCAGAGACTTTAGGGGGAGTTGACGGGATAAATAATAAACTGGGGAAAGATAGAAGGGGAAGAAACCAAGGCTTTGCTTTGCAAGTGAGATGCATAATTTTTCCCATGTTCCTGCTCTCTGGAATGATGAAATGAGTTGCTCAAGGGATGGTGCGAGAAGGGAGTTACAGCAAGGAACAGCCGATCCAATATGTGTTGCTCTCCTGTCAGTGTGCCAAGTTGTGTATTTACTCTCAAGCTCACTTTTGCTGCCTGCTTAGCTGTTGCTGGATGTACTGTCAGTCAGAGCCAGTGCGCAATTAAGCTTTTCTGCAGGAATTCACAGGATGAGCCATTCCCACAACATGTCAGTAGGTGGCAAAAAGCTACAACCCTTGTACCAAGCAAGAAATAACTACTTTTCCTACTCCTGCAAGAGGAGGAGGTATGTGTGGGCAGCTCTGTCCAGTCAGTGGAGAAGGATCGTGTTCTCCCAGACAGAGATCCATGCACCAGCACTGCTTAGAGGAAGGGGGCATCACAGAAAGGCCAACATCCCATATCAGGAGCAGGTAAAGAGGCTCAGAGGAGACAGAGAAGCTGCCTCCCTCCTCTTAGTTCATCACAGGACCCTTGTGCCAGCTCTTGACCTTGCTCAGGAATTATTTAAAGAAAGCTGGAAAACATAATCACTGTTTCTAGCATTGGAAAACAACAGGTTTTTGGCTGTGCTATCACAGTGCAGTCTGAGGATCCCTGGTTAAACAGATGAAACCATGCCACGGTTGATATTTTTCAAGCTGATGATAATACTTTAATCTTTATGTACAGTCTGAAATGGAGCTGCTCAAGTCAATGTTCTTAGGCGCTTTTCTTTCGTGGCTCTGTGTAAGCAGATTGAGGCAATCCCAGTTGCCTGTCACACACCTTCCAGGGAGGCAGGGCAGATAAAGGATTTAAGAAGGTTATTGAATACATCCCAGTGGCTTTGACAGTGGGGTTTTTTTCTGCTTTTTAATGGTGGTGGGGGGAAGGGAGGATGTTATATGATGCTGGACACTTGCATTCCTGAGGAGGTCAAATACTCTGAGCACCGGGTGGGACAGAGCCCAGGAAGGTCAGATAATCACGTTAATCCACGCTACTCAATGAGATCCAGTTACGGTGTGGCTGTGTTCAACTTTATTTACCTAACACCTCTCTTAATGAAGTGTAAGTAAATAATTTTTCTGCTCAGGAACAATAACAGCGATATTACAGCAACCCTGGCGACTTTTTAAATGCAGAGGTGAGGTTCATTGGCATTTCCTCTAGTAGGTTTTACAGTTAGTTGGTGGTGATTTTCTCAGACATAAACCACTGCTGCTGACTTCCACCAACTCAGTTGTCTCCTTCAGGCTGAGCATTATCATTTTGTTTTAACATTTTAGCAAAACCAGTTCAGCTAATCCTGAGCTGGAGAAACCTGGTTGGTCCTGGCCACGTTTATACCACCACCAGAAACTTCCTATAACTATTTCACTGGGAAGACCAAATGTATTTGTGTTCTGGGGCTGGGATCTATCTGTCCTAAATCTCTTTCTTCATGGCTGTGCCATTTACTGATACCCACAGTCACATCAACTGCATAAAATCTCCATTTTTGTCATTTTGGGGAAAACTGGTAATGTGAATTTTCTGAAGGTGCTGAATCATGGCTGAGCAGCTTCTGCCTCAGCACACATCCTGAGTGTAAACATGTTTAACCTGCATGATGGGTTCAGCCTTGCATCAAAGCTGGGTGGGTGGTGCGAAATGCCTTATCAGCCAGCAGGTATCTCACCTCATCCCAGGACAGACAGGGGAAATATCACCCCCTGAGATACCCCTTACTCCTCCTCTCATGTTCTCAGCTATTAACAGAGTAGATGGTTGGTTTATATCAGCTTCACAGCCCTTAGATAGCCTTAGATAGGTCAAATACCACTCTACTTCCCTGCTCTGAATCCTTCCCTCTTGGCTCTTCCTCCTCTGACTACACAGTGCTCCACACCACCAAAATCAAACTCCATGCAGGTTTCCTTTAAAACTCATCTCACACCCGTGCCTGCCTGCTGGTTTGCAGCAGTGCTTCAGCCTCTCTTCCTCCCTGTGGAGGTGTGCTGGGATCAAGGTGAAGGGCTCTGCTAAAGCACAGACACTGGTTTCTGTGGTGGGTGACTGGGGTCGAAGCATTGTGTGCTCAATTATGTTGAATGGCAAGTTTCATCCTCTCCATTACAGTTGACTGTAATGACTCAGCCTTCAAATGTTGAGCTAATATCAAGCATTTGGAATCAGGAGCTATTCAGAGAAAAACAGCTCTGTAAAGTCTTCCTTGCTGCGTTGCAGCACACATGTTGTGAGGTTTTCTTTCCCTCTTCTGTAATTTGTAGAAAAGTCTAAGTTTCACCTTTAGTAAAAAAAAAACATTTTCATTTCCAGCCTCTGGAAGGATGTTAGAAAACAAGAGAAGAGGATGAGTTGCCATTTGCCTCTCTACAGGTTATAATGAATTAATGCAATCGAGAGCAGCACAGTCAAACAATTTTGAGCACCAGAAGTAGGAAGCAGGTTTGCTGATTTTATAACCTCTATAAGAGCAAATTTTGCACACTGTAAATTGATAAATTAATGTTCAGAGTCTCATCTCTGCACAGTTTGTGATATGGATCAATTGGTCCACATACAGTTCTCTGTGGGCAGCACTCTTCCCCAAGACTGGCAATGTGATTATTGGAAAACTAATCAGCTCCATCTGAGATAAATTGCATTTCCACCAATTATAGCTTAATTGTTGACAGATGGGAATGCAGAAGGGAGATGTATCACATAATTAAGAGAACAGGTGTATAGACAAGTGCCAGATTAATTGTTCCAGCCCATTAAATCATTGACCTTTTCAGCATACCCTCAACATTGAATTCAAGGCTCTCACGGTATTTTCAGCTCACACACAATGACCGTATTTATCAGCAAAGTTCTCAGGAGCATTTTTTAAACGTACAGTTTCCAGACACAGACTCATTAGCTACGAGCAGTTCTCTTCTTCCTCCTTCTCTGTGTTTGGGTTTGTTTTCTTGGCTTTTCAATGAAATCATACATGGTGATTTCTCCAAAGAGCAGTTATCTCCGTGAAGCATGTAGACATGCTGTAACGGACTATGCATTTAGGGATGTCAAAAAGAGAGGTGAAATCAGGACAGAGAAGCTCAGTGCTGGGCAGCTGTGCTGGAGGCTCCAGCTTTGATCTGGGGTTTTGGCTGTTAATTCCAGCTCCTGCTCCACCTAGGATTTTCAGTAAATCTTGAGCTAAATACCATTGAAACTGAGTCAGCCATGGGTGTCCAATTCCCCTAAATATGTGTAAAAATATGTCTCCTGCTCTTTTGCTGGCTATATAATCCAGGAAGTTGAGGATGCAGCACAGACACATCCAAAACAGCTTTGTTGGAAGTAGTGCAGGTTTGAGATAGTGATGCAGAACATGCTTCGTCTGTCCAGAGCTATCCAAGCCCTGAGCTGTCCTGTGTAGTTGAGACCTGACTCCAAATCTAGTTATTCTGAATGTCTTAAGTTGTAAACTAAGAGGATAAGATTTCCAGCTGAAGGAAATGGAAGTCGCTGTGATGATAATCATGTCTGTTACTCCTGGAGTCCCTGCCCTCAGGCAACGAGCTGATCTGAAGTGTTTTAGAAACACTAAGTGGAAAGCATCTTAGGGAGACAAGTAGGAGGTACGAGGAAGAGTCAACTCTGCAACTTCAAACAGAAGCAAAATTAATGCAGGGTATCAGGCAGGTCTTTTTCCCAGGACCAGGGCTGGTGGTGGGTTCTCTCCCTCTCTTGTGTAGCACTAGTCCCCTACATATCTAGTTTGCCACGTTAAATTAACTGTGTGTTGTGTACCTGAAATCTCTTTATATATGTGCTTGAATGACTTAGTGCGTTCTACTAACCTGATGCATCTGTACTGCAGCGGCATTTGTGGGCCTACAAAGACAACCAGATAGGAGACAGGAGAACTGGTTTTTCTCTCAGATGACAGATAATTTTGTCAGGAAAAGCAGATAATTTTATGAAAAAATGCAGTTTAGAAGAGGTGGAACTTGCAGGAATCTCTTCGATAGATCTATTGCCCTTCATATATCCATATTTTTCAATATACTTGGAAATGTCATATTGCAGCAGGGCAGCTTTTTCAGATTCCTGGCGGTGCAGCAGCCTTCATCACCACCACCACCAGGGTATGTGTCTGCGGGAGATGCTGGAGGTCCCTCAGTTTCCAGTGTTCGCTGCACAGCACTGAACCCCAAACAGAGAAAACAAGTGAATGAAAACCAGCTTTTTTGGAAGATTATCTATAAAACTGGAGGTTGGTACTGAAGAAAGCACCTGTATTTCTGCGTCTGGGACAGGGGAGGAAATAATAAACAGAAAAGAAAAAGAAGAAAAAGTAAAAAGGAATTTTAGAAATGCAGAATATTTATTTTAAAGACCTCCTATATCGGTCATTTTACCTTACAGCTTGAACTGGGCTTTTGTGGTTTAGAAAAGGATATAAGGTTAAAAAAAAAAGTTAAACTGAAAGGCTGAGTAACCCAAAGGCAAGCAAAACATTTCATTGCAGTTGGAACAATATTTGGGGTTAACCCAGAATTTTTTCCAGCTTCTGCTTAGTTTTTTTGCCAGCCTCCTCCTCCCTCTGCCCCCACTTCATTGTTGCTCAGTCCAAGCCATTTTTCCCCCAGATATTTTGGTTCAGACACACAACCCAGACAGTCATTATTTACTCCACATTTGTAGTCTCCTCATCTCCAGCTGCCCTTTCCACTGGCCTGAGCTCCCAGAAATACTGCTCCCTGGGAACATCGTGTCTTCACTCTCAGTCCATCCATCTGGGGGTTTTCAGCACCACCAGAGCTGATGCTTTTGTTCACCATGTCCCTCTCACCCCAAGCCATGCCACTAGAAATCCCTGTCAAAGAAGTCATCAAAGAGAGCAACTCTCTCTGTCTTGGTTCTCACAAGCATTGGTTTGCGGTAAATCTTCTCTTCCCTTTCCCACTCCTCAGACCCTGTGCTGGAGGTGTCCCAGAACAGATCCCTCATCCGCAGCTCCCTCGTCCTCCATTCCTCATCATGCTGCCTGAAGAATCTTCCATCCCATGTGTTTCCTTGGGGAGAGAAAAGAAAAACACAAAAGAATCATAATTTTGTAGAAATGCAAGCCCGGTTGCCTGTAGTTTAGCTGGAAATGGCTATGGGCAGTTAGAGGTGTGTAAAGAGGGTCCTGAGAGATCGCTGTAAGACCAGACCCCATGCTCAAGGCTGTTGGTGGACCATGCAATGATGAGGCCAGGAGCAAATTTCTGGCAGCTGTTCCTCAAGCAGTTCATTCTCCATTTCTTTCTCCTGGTGAACCCAATTCCAGCTTCCCAATGTGCCCAAGGTTGCTGTGCCAGAGAAGATTGACGGCAAGGGTCAACACCCAAAATGTATGTGAGTATTCACCTTCAGTCCTTCCTGTATTTCGAAGGAGGAAAGACAAGGCCGACTCTTCTCTCAAAAAACAGTCTCACAAGGTCCCTGAAAATAACCAGCGATCCCAAATCACCCAGGTTTCCCTTTTACTGCAAGGCAGCATCACACTTGATTTCTCCAGAGCAGAGAAAGTTGAGATAGACAATCTGGTGCAGTGGAAGACCAATTCTGAAGCCCTCCCCGGGACACACCCCAGGCTTGAGCAGAAGGTTGCTCATGCTGGGGCAGAGGGCAGGGGGAAAAACCTGTTGTAAGCATTGATCTTCAGGAAGTCGTTTTCCAGGTTTTTTTTCTCCTTCACCCCTAGGTGACCATACATGTTGGTGGAGTTTTAGAGGTTTCTCCCAGCCCATGTATGTTTACCTAAGTGGTGGTGATCTATATGCTCACCTCCCAGGATACTTTTGCCTGATGGACACCCTGACTCTCCAAGGGTATGAAACCCCAGGGATACCCTCTGTCCTCACACTCAGTTTGCTGTGCAGGGGACATGTGAGACAAGCTCAGACTCTCCTGCCAGTGGGAACTTGCTCCTGAGGCATTTGGCTTTTGCCCCTATGGCTTGTCCACAGTTCTTAATTCACATCTATTCAAGTCCATTTGGATGCTATCAGGGAAGCAGCACAGAGACCTGCATCCTGTTCTGAGGCATCCCAGTGCTTTGCCTTATAAACATTGTCCTTCCAAGTGTTTTAAACCTGTATTGTGTCACTGCAGGAGATGAAGCAGCGGAAGCAGCTTCCAAAGGGAAACTTCTCTGGTGACATTTAAAAGGCTGGTGATTTTTTAATCTCTTTGGAAAATTACTTACCATGGTCATCTTCATGAAAACACTGATTGTGCTCAGCAGGGACGAGGTCTCCACTATCGGTGCTTTTGCCTCTCTGGAGACTGTCGAGGACTTTCTTTGGGCTGAATTCCTTGATTTTTTGTTTATTGATGTTTGCCTCCCTGCAGAGATTTCGCTTCAACTCTGCCTAGGTTTGCAAATGAGTCATGAACACAAGCAGCAGAGGAGTGAACACGTTTTAGCAGCTCAACATGGCATATCATTAGGGGGTTGACACTGAAAATAATTACACAGTCAAGTAGTTTAACCCAAGAAAATGGTGTTTGCCAAACTCGGTACACACAGAACATGGGCCGGACAGAGATTTTGGTCTGTCCATGAGCCACAGCCAAATGAGAGCAAAGGGTTGGAAAAATCAGAAGTAGCTACAGATCACAGGGGCCCGCTGTGATGCTCCCCACTCTCCTCTGTCTGAGCCACTGGGAAAGCAGCAAAAGATCAAGGTGTCAAGAATCAAATGAGTGACCTTCCCAACATAAATCTTGAAGCCTCCTGGTCCATAGGAGAGACACTGGGGATTGGCACCCCCCCCATCTGAGAGGGGAAGCTCCAGCCTCTCCCCAAATCCATCTCAGCATTACCTCTTGGCGCCTGCGGGTCAAGTCCAACATCTGCAGCTTGTGCAAGTGCTGCCGCCTACCAGGCAGGTGTCTCAGGCTTTGCCTCTTCTTCTCCAGAGCCTATAAGGTATTTAAAAATGTCAATAAATACACCTGCACTTTCTCGAAGGAAAGGAACAGCTACCGGCTCCCAAGCCCACACCCGGCCCCTGAGGCTCTCCCCAGATAAAGGCAGCGAGCATCTCCCTGCGTAGCCAAGTTGCAGAAATTTACCTCAGATTTCCACTGCTCTTCACAGTTTATCTCACAGCTCTGGGGCATGATGAAAAACTCTTCATTAAAACCATGTATACACACTTCTGCTCCTGAGGTGTTACCACGTGGAGTCAGCTGCCCAGGATAATCTCCTGATCCGAAAGAAGTAAACTCCCTTGCATGTTCAAGGTTTCAGGGGTTGTTTATGGCACACCACCCTTGCAGCCGTCTGCCTGATGACCACAAGCAATGGGTGTTCAAGTTGCTCAGCCATTTAAAGGACTGGTCCTCAAACTCTTAGCCTCAAGAATATTTAAGGTCCTGGCCCAGCAGGTCAGCCTCATCAGGGAACTGTGATGCTGGAGAAACTTTTCCTTTATTTTGCATCCTTTCACCCACACACCCATGTTCCAGCCTGCTCCTGCACTCAGTCAGGGACAGGAGTGCAGCCAGTGTGAAACACCAGCTTCTGCTCTACAGAGTGCAGCCAGTGTGAAACACCAGCTTCTGTTCCTCAGAGTGCAGCCAGTGTGAAACACCAGCTTCTGTTCCTCAGAGTGCCAGAATTCCAAGGGAAAGGAGCCTCCAGTCAGCAGCAGCCCCGTGCACAGGGCTCAACTGATGTGCTTACCTTTGGTTTTGGGCTTGCAGCCACTTCTTGCCGACACCAGGGCTTTGCAGGAGCGATTGCTTGCAGAGGGCAGGCAGGTTCAAGCCTCTGCAAGTCCAATATTTATAATACTCAGTGCTGCTTGTTCCACGGAATCATAAAACTTGATATGAAACTATATAGCATTTTTCCAGCTCCAGTTCTGGCCCAGCTGCTTGGGATACAGGAAGACAGGAAGGAGACTGGCATTTCTAGCAGATACTCAGTGAGATGAACAGCTCCTTTGGTCCTTCAGGAATGGGCAAAACTGAAGGCATCTCCTGCATTACAGTCAAAGCAGCAAATACCCAGTTTGACATTAGTTTCATCCCTGTAGGTATTTCTATACCTATGTTGGGTATAGGAGCCCAAGGCTCCAGCCAAGACCAGAGTGAAGACACACCCCAGCTCAGACTGCTTCATGTCAAGGCTGAAGTATGGAGAGGTATCAAAATTTAATATGAAGTCTACTAATTTAATATGAAGTCTACTGACAGGTCATCCAAGGGCAAATCCCAGTTACCCAAGATGCAGAGCACTGTTCCTTCTGCTGAACCAGTCTCTTTTATGTTGGCCTAAGACATTTCTATGCAGAACTGTGCATGGTATAAAGTGCCTTTCCTGGTGGCTAATGGAAGCAGGCAGAGACTTGCTTTACAGATGCTCTGATCATGGGTTTTTATCTTAAGGAGCTAAGTTGCCTTCTTAAATCATGCCAAACCACTAGATGATACTGTGTCATTTCATGGCTCAATATTGCTACTGTTCCCTTCTAGGATGGGAGCTCAATAAAACTTCCATAAAAATTAAGGGAGCATCATCAAGGACTTCATCAATAAGACCTGACTTACACTTTATGTGGGACACCATTAACTCAAATATGTACAATAAATGGTGACATATCTCTGACTGTCTGCACTGAAGTGCTGCTAAAGCTTGAGCTATAACTTTGAGGCTTCCTGTATTTCAGTGCAAAAATGTAGGAGAAAAAAGTAAGCAGCATCAACTAAAGGGAGAATTCCCCATCACCCCTGAGCACCAAGCTCATGCGTCGGCATCAAATCTCACAAAACTGAATATGAAACTTAAAGAATGGCACTAGGTGGCAGCATGTGACACCACAAACTGTGGTCTGGGCTGCACATCACTTCTAGATGCCACCAAGGCCGCCAGCACCAAGGGTGGCTGAAGGTAAATAAATTCCCGCATCTATTGGCTCGTCTTGCTGCGCCTGGTGGGGAAGCCAAGTTTCAGGCTTTTAGCTAAAGTTCTATCCCAGGCTGAAAATCGACTCTTTTCTTTCCTCTTTGTGAACCTCACAGGATCTTGCTCTGTAAATACTCCAACTGAAATCCTCTAAAAGCCCTTGGGAAGGCCACGTCATCCTGCTCTGCTGTTTTTTAAAGTATTCCCACAGGGAAAAAGGCTTTTCCAGTTGTGTTTACACTCTCCAGCAGGAATGGCAGAAGCATGGAGTAGGATTAACAGTGTCTGTCCTGCAGTGACCATTATGAGTGTTTTAATAATACATAAATACAGCCGTAATGGAAATAAAATCAATGTCTAAAAATTACTGGTAGGAGATTTAGGAGGCTGTGATTCCACATGACAGTTCACAGGGTGTACCTGGGCTCATTCCAGGTGCTGCTGCCTCATCCTCCCACCAAATCCATGGACACATTATTCAGTAGTTGATGTCCACCTATGTTCTCTGAAGCCACCAGTCTTGGCCAGAGCTGCAGCCCTGAGTGGGAAGGGTTTAACTGATCCCAACTAGAGACTCTTGTGTTCTTTATTGTAGTTTAAAAAAAATCACAGCAAGGAAGGCTTGAGCAACGACCCCTGTGCTTTAGGGTTAGCTCGGTGCTGGTGTAACACAGGGCAGCCCCAGGGCTGCTCTAAGTTGGGATGACCCAGCTCCTACAGGAGCACTACAGAGAAGCACATGGCCAATTGGGGCAAATACATCCCTTTTATGGATTAAACAGCCAAGAAGTGTGTTTGCCTCTGTTTATCCCCAACCGCCCACTGCTAAAGACTCATTCCAGCTGCCTAATTAGGCTGCTGGTGTGCCTGTGCAGCTGAGCTCTTAGAGGGGTCTCAGCAGCAGGCACAACATTGGCCCTTAATTGCTAATTGAAAGTCATGCCTGAATGAGAGCATGGGGGGTGGGTTATTTCCAGTAGCTGAGTGCTTTCCCAAGCAAAACACCTGCATTTGGAGATGTCTGTTTAAGTTGTTCCCTTTCTTTGCCTGATTTCGGACCTCTGAGCCCTTGCTCTTAGTTTTGGAGCTCACAGACCTATGCTAAGTAGCAGAGAAGAAGCACAGCCAAAAGCCTCAAGCAGGGGCTCTAAAAGAGAAAGATCTCAGGAGTAAAGTGGAGGAGCTGCAGTTCTGGGGCATCTGGAGTGGGGCTTAGCCTGTGTCCCTGATGCCCTCTCCCTAACCCTCTGTGGGTATATAAGGACGAACTCAATCTCAGCCAAACACTGGCAGTTTTGCATCCTCAGTGTTGAATAGGTAAGAGATGGGAAGTTGGAAGGTGTTGCTGTCTGGTTGGGAAGGGTGTGGAGAAGAGATGAAAATTCAGGTGGAGCAGAGAAAGCAATGTGTTTCTCTAGGTCTGGGTATTGAATAACCTGATTTAATGCAGGAGTTGTACAGTCCTCACAATGCAGCTCCAGTTTAGCACTGTGAGCACATGATGGGGATTCTCCAAGGCCTGAGCCTCACTCAGGTTTTGTATTGAATAAAAGCATCAATGCAGGAAAATATCAGCTCAGAAAATGCATGTAGAGGACTTGTCACTTCTTTTTTTTTAATGAAGTAGCATCTCTAACCCTTGTGCAGATGGGACATCAGCTGCACTCCTGTACCTCCTCTGCAGTAAAGTATATAAATACAAAGGTATTTCTGGAGCTTTACTTATGTTGTAGTGTATGTGAAAAATTCAAATGCCAGGTCAGGTAGTCATGGATTTCAGGGCTTGGAGGCTAAGACATCTGGGAAGTGCAGGAAGGGGAAAGGAAGGAGGTCAAGAAGGAGTGGAAAAGGATCTTTTATGTTTGTTTTGGGGAGAGCTTTTTTTAATATCTAGATATGGGGTGGGGAGAGGGTTGCCATGTATATACCATGCTATTGAGGGGAGAAGGTGAAGGTATGTGTAGGCACACAATGTGCATAGCAATTCTCAAAACCTAAAATAATTGCTCTGTACTTTCTTGGGCCCCTATTGCAAACCACATCTGTCTGCTTTACCTATCTCTCTGCCTTTAAGCTGATGTCAGACCTTGATGGGATATTTGGCCTGAAGAGCCAAAACCAGCCCTAGTGATGTAAGTTGGATCCCTTCTGCAAAGGGCTCTGTCTTGGCCCCATTAGCCCCATGAGAGTGCTAAGATTGAGCTGCAGGTATGCAGACACCACAAAGGGAAGTGGATCATTACGGCAGAGGTGACCTCATGGCCAGCACTGGGGCATGTGTCCTTGTTGGGTATCTCCAGAGAGGCAAGACTCATGGAGTCAGGCAGGAGAGTAAAGGCGGGGCATTGCTGCATTGATCCCTCTTTGGCTGTTCTTAGAAGATGTCTTCACCTTGTGCTAATGAACCAAAAATAACCTCTCTGTGGTCAGTGTACCTGCTCTGCCCCAGGTATCAAACCTGAGCTGGTGCTAAAGGTCATCCAGGGATGGTCATCTGACAGTGGGACCTCCTACTTACATTTCTGTAGGATATTTGTTTCCCTCACCATGGTGCTGTGACATGTGCCCAAGTCCCCAAGAAAGCCCATATCAGTGGGTCAGAGAAACTCAGAGCTTTTCAAACTCTCCTTACTTGAGGTCTTCGAGGTGGGTGCTGCTTAATGATGCTGGTTTCTCCCTTTTCTGGCATAGTGTTGAAAGAAAGGGGTCCTTAAAGATGAGAGAAGAGATGGATGAAGTTACTTTTGGGTGACCATCAACTGCTAGGCTGTACTTGGCAATAGTTTTCTACACTATTTTTCGGTTGGCATATCCCAGTGTCGTGGTTTAGGTCCAGTCAGCCAGTAACTCAGAACCACACAGTCTCCCTCTCGCTCCTCCCCCTTCCTCCCTGCCTCTCCTGGAGGAATGGGGAGGAGAATCAAAAGAATGCAACTCCTGTGGGCTGAGATAAGAGCAGTCCAGTAACTAAGGTATAACACAAACCACTGCTGCTACCACCAATAACAATAATGATAAGGG
>WYDI02041721.1:0-10266 GCA_009867235.2 Psittacus erithacus
GAAGGACAGGTTGTGGGGGGAAAACAAGCAGGCTACATGCTTTGTCTAATTTATGACTAAGCTTAAACCACAACAGTTGCCTATCATCCCTCATTTTTCGCTCAGGTGGTAAATTCTTTGACAGGAGTTCATTATTTGGTTTTGCTTATACAGTGTGTGAAAGAGTGGAATTCTAGTCTGTGATAGGATCTTCTCTATGCCAGGAAATGGCAAATAATGAAAGTAATATCTGATTTATTGTGGAAATCTCTCTCAAGTGATTTTCGCCATATAATTCTTATTCAGTAAAGCAATGCTCATTGGCTTCTGAACTGTAGCACACATTTCGTATTTTACCTTAAATACTTTATTCAGTGATTAGTTATCTAACGTTTGTATACATCCTTGAACAGCAAAACACAATGGAAATCCTAAGTATTACTCAAAGTCTTTTAGCATGACATTTTATCTTACTGCTCTAAGTTCTGTAAAGACTTGCACACTGTCAAGACACTAAATTTGGTGTTGGCTGTTTCTATATACTATCTGAGCTTAATGGGATGCAGCTAAATCCACAATTACAAATATTAAGATTTTTTCAAAAATTTCAGATAAAAGGTCATATAGGAAAGTATATGGGGACACCATTCATATGCAACCCTCAGATAAAGGTTACTGCTATCCATGGATTAAAGCTCAGTTTGGGGCAGTACAGCGGTGTGACTTTTGGTCAGTCTGCTGAGAAGACTGCTGAGATGACTGAAAGGAAGTGAATGAAAAGCCACATGAGGTAAGAAATGTTAAAACAGAGAAAAATGTGTAAGTTTGGACATGGTGATAGCAACATGAGAACTCAAGAGGAAAAATGCTAAAAAAATGGGGAACCAGAAGAGGCAACTCAGCAACATCAAGGATCAGCACAATTCAAGCAGCAAAAATTATTAATCTCATCCATGTGATCAGCAAGCGCTTGTCAGATGTCTCATCAGACTGGCGAGCATATAATGCTCAGTCTGGTAACATTAATCCTTACCTGCTAGCTCATTAGTCCTAGCTATCCACAGTGTGCTTACCAATACATAGCTGTTCTGTATTCTTCTGCTTTGTAAATTCTGTGCTTTGTGCTAACAGTAAAATGAGCAAAAGGAGTGAAATCTGCAAAGTGAATCAGATAAAGGTTACAACTGTAATTCTTAAAAAAAAAAAAAAAAAAAATTAACAAAAAAATGCTGTGCCTTAGAATTACTTTTTTTAAAAAGGTGAATTATGGTTGCAGTACCATAAGCCTATTACATCCTGAAGGCATTTTCATACACAAAATACTGCCAGAGGCCTTTATATCCATGCTGAAGTGATTATTATAAAATATGTAGTCCCCTGGCGTCATTGTGCTGGTACACATTCCATATAGAAGCCATGCATAGAAAGTTTTGCCTGCAAAAATTATGTGAACATAAGCTTAACATATGAATGGCTAAGAAGAAATAGGCTTTTCATACTGGAAAAAACCCCACAGTTGCATCCAAAGTGTGGCCTGTGCAGTCCTGAGTAGAAGTTTTGTAATCTGATTCAGTGGTAATGTCCATATTGTCTTTGACATACCTAAATTCAGGCTTAAATTTATCAAGACAAGTGATCTGCATCAGCAATATCCATCCTGTAAGCTGCCTTTGCCCCCAGGCTCAAGACACTAGAACACACTGTACAAGACAATCTCTTTAATGTGCCACCAACAACAGTGTAGCATACAGCGCACTCCTTGACTAACTCCTGTGCCCTGCTCCCATTACAAGAGTCTCCAAACACATCCTCTTAGAGGGAGCTCCATAGAATCATGATAATGTCTGCGCTAAATTAGTTTCAACGAGCTGTCTATGAGCTTCTGGTTTGATAGTAAATGCTCAGAAACCCTTCATTAGGGAAGACCTCAAGCTTCTTTCTCTGTGCTGAGGCCAGGTGCAACAAAAGTCTCCCAGCTTCTTGGCATAGGAAGGCACTGCATGTATTCCAGCTAATGGGATGTCTATTATTTAGTACATTTTACAGGAGACTAGAAAAGTGAGAATTACCTTCTGCCTTCACTTTCACAGTGTTACCTGTGAAATCTGCAACATTGATATATAATGTTTAAAATCCTATCCTAGCTTCCAAGAGGGCAGCCTCTGCTCCCTGGATTCTGGCTATTTCACTCACACTAATGTGAAAAAGTGCACCACCATACCACAGAAATAGGCTTCATCATCATCCAGCACATCTTCAGTGCCTATACATTTATCTCAAAGATGATGCTGATCATTCCCTGCCAAGAGGTGGTGGTCGCCCCCTAATCCACTGTCCACTGAAGGCATATATTCAAACTTTCAGTATCACTGCACTCATGCCAACATCCTCAAGCTTTCTGGCCTCCCTGCTTTCAGCCTCACAGGTTGAAAGTTTACACCACAGGTAATGTGTCTTTTCCAGCCATTGCTGGCCCCCAAACTCACTGACTTTTTAAGCAGGTGCTGAGATTCTGCACAGGGAAGTGACGCACATGCTTAACTGGTTAATTGCACTGTATTGAATTTCACACTATCACCTAGGTGCCAGCATCTTGACAGAAGAATATAACATTTTGCTCTAAGGTCATAAATTGTCCAGGGACTGCAACAAGTTCGTCCATCACAGCTGAGGTGTCTAATCCTTCCCTGTTTTTCAGCTGATGAAATCAGTACAATCTGAGATTCCTGAATGGTTGAGCTCCAGCACAATTTTTGGTCTTTAGGGGTAGAGTGGAAGTTTTAAGATGGTTTTCTCCCATCCACACCAGACTGAACCTCTTTTTGTGATCCAGTTTATTCCAGTTATAACTCACAGGAAGTACTAAATAATTTGTCTGCCTTTTTGATGCTTAGACCTTTATCTAAGCTATGGCATTTGGATAAACCCACACTGGGCACACAACTTTTCCAACAGATAATGTTCTAAAATGAATCTGCTGCATATAAAGGGAAATAAGACAGTCTCATCCAAGCTTCTGTACAATCTAAATTATACATAACACATGGATTCAGGAACCACATATTTTCCCCTCCTGATACACAAATGTATAAATCTCTACTGAGAGAGCTAAAAGCAGATCTTTCATCTAACCAAGGGAACTGTGCGCATACCTAATGTACATTGTGAACAATGGATGTAAAACTGGCCACGCATAAATATCTAGTATTTACAAACTACCCGCATTTCAACATTGTCTCTGACAGATCTGGCACTTCCAAGCAGTTTTCATATGCTAAAATATCTGGGTTAATACAGTGAGAGAAAAGAACATCCAGGCTGAAAAATCACATTGGCCCATTCTCAGTACCACTGCAAATGTTTACCCTCCCAGCATCTCATACACACACAAACAAATTCAGAGTATTAAAGTATTGCAAAATGCTTTTTGTGGAGATGCTTAAATTGCTGCAGATACTCTGAAATACTCTGAAAAGAGGCCAAATACAAAGAGTTCAATGCACAAAATGTGCTGGAGAAATGTGGACTGGGTTTTTTCAGTAAAACTTACCTCTCTAAAACAACAGAAGCCATATATAATTAATGTATTTTGATTATATAATAATCTTTGACAGTATCAATTATGAACCATAATATATAATTGTAGAAATCAGTTTACACTAATGTATCTTTATGAGCAAGAAGATGTTTTCAAATTATTATCTTCTACAAACGTTAACTTTTTATCAAAATCCAACTCCCAAACAATTTGATATATTGTGTAGGTCTTCATTTGGAAAGATGTGAAATACATTATACATCCATAATGCATGTCTCATCTATGTTCATTAATGAAATACAGTCAGAAATAGGGCCAAACATAGGAATACTACATAATAAAGAGCAATTAATTTTGTACCTTTGTCACATTTAGAAAGGAAAAAAAAATCTGGAGTCACTTTATGTCTAAACATGAAGGAGTCAGTAGCATCACTGACTTCTGCTTGCAAAAAACTATCAGGTTCTCACAAAACAAAATAGTGCTGGTATCAAAGATAAGTTTTCCAAGGATACCCTAATCATCAGAGTACTCTCTGTCATTAGAAATAACAAAAAGATTTAATTAAAAACATAAACCAATTTTGGGGGTTTGACATGATCTCAGTGACTTTAAGATTCTAACTATAAAAACCTCTACACATCTGCCCCAGTTATGTCCACATCAATAGTGCTGAATTGTCACAAAGGGGTTTTCAAGCCTCTTGCATTATGAATCCATTTTTTCTGTAGATGACAGTGCTTTTTCTGGAAAGCAATTTGTAGCATGTACCTAAGTGTTTTCCTGAGTAGTGATGAACTGATATAGACGTTCAGGTTTTATATACCAAAAAAAGGAAGACAGAAAACTTTTAAGTTTATCTGGGGTGACAGAATAATAACAGCCATTAACCTGAATGCTCAAAAATGTGCAGAAAACTCATAATATGTCCCTGAACTTTCAAACTGGTAAAACAAAAGTTGTTCTTTAACATAGCTAGAACTGGAAATCATATTTCTCCCTGAAATATATTAAGGATCCAAATATTCCAACCAACTGTGATTTACTCTTCAGATATGATGTGCTACAAACCAAGCACTGAAGCAATGAAGCAGATTAATAGTATACATTATGTGCCTTCTGAACACTGGTATCTGTTGCCATTCAGTATCACTGTACATGATGGCTGTCCCCGTTTCAAGGCGTAGACAGGGGAAAAACAGATGCCTCAAATGCAATGATGGTCCAGCATGGGGGAGCTGGGCAGCACTGTTCCTCATAGAAGCAGAAAATTTCCCTCCCACATCCTTTCTCCAAGAGGCAAACAGCAATAGAGAAGCCTGGCCCCAGCCCTTCCCACGGAATGAGCATCCCAAAGCCTGGGCCCCATCCTTCACCTCAGGGGGAGACATTCAGTGTTCCCTGTGTGACAGACCTGCCTAGAGCCATCTCCAAGCAGGCAGATCTCTTCCAGTGGGCTGGTTTCTGGCCTCTAACTCTGTTAGAGACAGGTAGTGGAACTGTTGAAGCTGAGCATTAGGAAGGGTGAACAGAGTACCTAAACTGTACAAAAGATAACCCCAAATCAAATCTGTAGCTAGTACAAGAGAGGGGTAACTAAATTTAGTGAATCCTAGAACAAGGCTCTTTGTATATTCAATAAACAGAGTAATTTCCAAAGCTTTCCATCTTTGTTCAGTTGCTGTCAAGTTTCCAGAGATTGGTTTGGTTTGGCTTTTTTGTTTGGTTGGTTTTTATAATTATGCAGTGCTTACCTTTTAATCAGTCGTAAAATCTATTTTAATAGTTTCCATCCAATCAGTTTTTTAAATGGTAAACCAGAAGTCAGGATCTTGTTAAGTGGAATAGTAAGCAGATTTAATGCACTTTATTTGTCAGATCCTACTTTTCAGCACACAGGGTAACCCTGAATTTTCTGTTGAAAACAAACTTTTCAGGGTGAAACTGATGGAGTTTCAAAGACCCTCCATAGACGGGTCCCTCCTATCTACCATCATGGATATGCAACCCTTCTTCATTTGCAAGCCTTAAGGCATTTTGACTGTGACAGTATTTGGTAAGCTTTAAGAAACCAACTGGGACTACAGAAATGGAACACATTAATTACTGGCACATTTGCACATGAAATGGCTCTAAAGGTAAGTCACATGCTTTTGACAGTCCATCTCCCGTGACTCAAAGCCTTAGGCAGATAATGTTTTTTTGTGATACAAAAAAGTACATATTACTGGAGAATAAGAAAGGTTGTAAGATGAAAAAAACTTCTCTTGTTCTTTGAAAATTATGTATTGACACTTACTTTGCCACATCATGCAAGAGGATATAGAAGAGCACTAAACAAGATGGAAAAATACCCCTTTCAGTGGAAAGGGGGAGGTCTAGCTCAACAAGGGTGGTAAAGCAACTCTGTCCAAGCTTTCTTTTTCACTTGGCTCTAAGGATAGTGATATGGGACAGCCCAGAGAAAAAAATAATTGAAGTGACACACTCTCTGGCTTGCTCGTCTGTATAAGTTTTCAGACATAGAATCAGCTGTAACTGGCCTCCAAACTCACAGTATTAGATGGAGAAAAACACTAAAACAGTATTAGATGGAGAAAAACACTAAAACACCATTTGTTGTACTAGAACCAGCGGCAGTTTTCAAGACACTGCACCGGTAGCAAGAAGGGTAGCAAGAAGGCAGCAAAAGGTTCTGAGGGAACACAGCTGGGCCAGCTGACCCAAACTGCTGAAAACAATATTCCATATAACATAATGTCATGCTTAGCAGTAAAAATAAAGTAGTAGAAGAAAAAGGTGAAAAGTGGGTTGACTTTCAAAGGAGGGCATTGCTCACAGACTGGCTAGGCATCATTCTGCTTGTGGAAGGTGCCTCTGCATCACTAGACGGGTATTCCCCGCTCTTTCCTTCACTTTTTAAACTGTCTTTATTCCAACTCACGAGCTTCCTGAGCTTTGCTCTTCCTAGTCCCTCCCTTGTCCTGCTGGGGCAGGTGAGGGTGGGGTAAGTGAGCAAGCAGTTGTGTGGGTACTGATCACGGTCAACCCACCATACATATCCTTCTAAAAAAACTGTCCTTGCTTTCAATTGCATTCTTCAGAATGCAATTCTTCCTTGGAAAAGAAGCTCCTACAAAGACTTCACTGCAGTATTTATTTCAAGTACTTTCACCTTTCTCTCTTATTGCACAGAAGAGAAATGTATGAACAATAAGTGTGACACTATTTTAATATGTAATTTGCTTCCAGGCATTACTACATTTTCCTAACTTCTAAAAATCATTTCAGACCTATATCAGTTATGATGAGACATTCATTCCTATAAATAGTGTTAAAAAGCTGACTCTCATTTAAAACTTTGAAAAAAACATTGCTGCTGTCACGGAAGCACTGCATCAAGGAGAAAATGGCATCACAGGGGCAAAGAAGAAATCAGCATTAGTTACTGCTTAGTGTTCCACAGGCCACAGGCTTCATTAAATAATGTGGCAAATAAGAATCTCTCTTTTACATGAAACTATTTGTGATCTTGTAAAATTTATTTATTTTTTTAATTAGAAGTGAAAATAACATAGGCAATTCACATGTAATCACACATTTATACAAATCATTTTCAATTGATCAAGTGGATCAATAAAAACTACTTAAGCACATTTTACTGTAGGTGTGGTTTACTATCTTGTCATCATTTATAACATAAATATCTACCATGATCAAGAATATCACTGATATTTGTTAAACATAATGTTTGCATAAGTGAAAACATGGTTAAATTTCATTTTATTTTGAGCAATTTAAAGTAGGAGATTCATAATAACTTCACATTCTTGTTTTGCCCCAAGCCTTTCCTTCTCTTTTCGAGTTAGCAAAATTTCTGGCCAAAAGCTACCTGCTCTTGCAAATTCCCCAACTTTGAGCTGTAAGAATTTTACAGACTATGGACTGTAAAATGAGATAAAGATTACACTGAAAAAAAAAATAACCTTGCAGAAAAAGGCCAAATATCTCAAACTAGACTGGTTTCCTGTGCTTCAGTCAGTTCTTCACATGTAAAAGACTGAATGCATTGATGTCTGGATTTTCACCACTATCTAATGTACTTAATGAAAGCTACCCTGAAAAATTTGCACTGTTGATCCAGTTTTATAAATTTACTCTCAGGGGTTTTTCCTGATTCCCACAAGGAAGTCAAGGGGTTTTTTTGTAACACCACCCACCTCTCCCATGCTCACCTAAATAAAGGCAAAAAAGCACACTGTCTGAGGCCTGTAAAATCCACATTCTTCCCTTTATTAGCTGCATTCCTTTCCACTGCTACCTGATACTATCAGTCATAGGAAGTCCTCTGATAAAAACTCTGATATCACACAAGCTTCACCATGCAAGAAAATAGCCAAAAAATTAAGATCACTGGGAATACATAGATAATTAAATGTGTTAAGCTGCTTTTCCAAAATAAATCATAATTAAGCCAGTATTGAACATTCATTTTTGCAATAAAAATACATACTTTCCCTGATTTAAAAAAAAAAAAAATCTAAATGTATAGCAGAAAGATTCAGATTTAAGAAAAGGAAGAATTAGGAAAGGTCACAAGCTTTTACTTTCTTGAAAGAAAATTTAGATTATTTTAGTGGATTTACTAATTTTTCCTCTCTGTCCTGAAAATGTGCACATCTTAAATCTCTTCCTTCAATCCCTGTAAATATATATCTATGAGCTTCTTTCCTTGAACTCTTAGTGGGATTTATATCATGTTGAGTTTTATTTTGCCACTGCTTCTTTTTTTTCCCCTAACGCAAAATGAGCAATCAGTGCCTGAAAATATAATTAATATCATTTTCAATTGTGTAATTCTGAAACATGAAAAGACCATGACAAAATTTTCAATAAGCTTTGTCTGTACAAGAAAAGCAGCAACGCTGCCTAGGAAATAAGCCAAATGTAAATAAACTTTCATGGTAATTTGACAAGACTGTTATCAATTTCAATACCTAAAGCAATACCATCTACTTCTCTAAAAATTCTTCATCTCAATGCATCTTATTTGATAGCCATAATGTTACTTACTACATTTTTCTAATGCTTACTGTTATAGGACTGAGGGATAGACAAAAATGAGCCTTGATTTTAAAAGGATCTTAACCTTCTCATAATGGTTTCTTTAATTATTATTATTATCTAGCTATATTTAAAGGTGCAGCTCAGACCTCCTACCTGCTTTGGCCATTTCCATATCAACTGCTCACTGTTACATATCAGCATGCCCAGACACAGAACCATTGGAGTGACTGACAGGAGTCCCTACTCTGAAAAACATCAATTTAAGAAAGCAGGGAGCTGCAAGCTAGGTCCAGATGGAAAGAAAAGTGTTGAAAGAGAGACTGGAAAAATATTCACATTTTCACTGTTTGTGATGCTTGAACACATAGATAAATAATCCTCCAGTCATTAGCTAAACCTCTGCAAAATACAGTAACAATAACCCAAGTTTAAGTCAGCCTACACTCTGCATCAAAACTGCTTCATCACTGAAAGAAAAAAAGACAGGTTATTGTCACAGGAGAATCCCTTCTGAAGGGAGCAGAAGGCCCAATATTCAGCTTGGACCTGCTTCTTGGGGAAGTCTGCTGCCTCCCTGAGGTCCAGGTTAAACATGTGAAGAGGAAGCTTCCTACGCTGGTATGGCCCTTAGTTTATTACCCATTATCGATTTCAGTAAATACATTAGCAACAAAAGGAGGGCCAAGGAGAATCTCCATCCTTTATTAGATGTAGGGGGGAAATGCAGCAACAAAGGATGAGAAAAAGGCCAAGGTACTTAATGTTTTCTTTGTCTCAGTCTTTCATAGTAAGACCAGTTGTTCTTCAGGTGCCCAGCCCCCTGAGCTGGCATATAGGGATGGGGAGTAGAATGAAGCTCCCATAATCCAAGGGGAAATGGTCAGCAACCTGCTCCACTACTGAGACACATATAAGTCTATGGGGCCTGACGGGATCCACTCGAGGATACTAAGGGAGCTGGCAGAAATGCTTACCTAAGCAGGTCAATTTTAAGATTCCATGTAGGTCATAAAAAGCCTTAAATCAATCTCCAGTTTGCCATCAGATATTTGTGGTGTTTTTTTAAACTCTGTCTGAAAAAGATTTAGTGTTCTGGTAGTCTTATCAGAAACTCAGCATTCATGATTCAGGCAAAAATTGCAAAACAGGGGAATGGAGCTTAGTATCTTACACTGTTCCATCCACATCTTCCACAATTCAAACATAACTGTATAATTTATTTTCAGCCTGGAATTAGAAGGATTTCCAAACCTTCTTCACCTTCACTTACTTGTTATGAAAGCTAACAGCAAATTTCTCATTGTTTTTAATAGCTGTGGGTTTAATTCCATGAAATCCTCTTTAAAAATCCACTCTGCTTTCTGAAGGAAAAGTATTACTTCATGAGAACTGTATTGTAAATAAAACACCTGATAGTAATCAAGTACTCTAATTTGACATATAATTCATCACTGCTGTGAATTTAAATCATTCTGGGCTTTCTTAGTTATTTTTTTATTGAATCCTTTACTTTGATCTTAATGACTGGATACTTCTTTCTAATGAAATCAACAAGAATTCTGGCTGACTTACTGTTTCAATTACATCAGTTAAAGCTTAGGTATTTGTCATGGGTTCAGCAGTAGCAGTCATTTTTTCTCCTTCTTGGTGGCTGGTGCGGCGCTGTGTTTCTGACTTTCAGC
>WYDI02041723.1:0-10801 GCA_009867235.2 Psittacus erithacus
AGCAGAGACAGGACACCTGACCCAAACTAGCCAAAGAGGTATTCCATACCACAGCACATCATGCCCACTATATAAACGGGAGGCAGTTACCTGGAAGAGTTGGATCACTGCTCGGGTTGGGCTGGGTATCAGTCGGCGGGTGGTGAGCGGTTGTATTCGTCTCTTATTTTTTTGCATATCCTGAACTCTGTAAGCATAATAAAAATACATTTTTCCACATGTTCTACTAGAACTATACTAGCAAAAGTTCCTGAAATTAGAAACCTCAAACTGTGTGTCTTTGTTAATCTTCAGTAAGCCTTGAAAGAATCTCAGTTTGAAGACAATGTAGTATTTTAAAATTATGAAAGCTTAAAATCAGTAGTTTTGTACAGGCACATTACAAAATTAGAAACATCCCAGCCTCTTGCTCAGTGCAGAATCCACCCTGAAGTTAAGGGGGAAAATAACAGAAAAATCCTTAGGGAATTTTTTTTTTTTAAGGAGAACTGTTTTGGCCTACATGTGTTTAAGACTGCATAAGCACCATGAGGATGTGGGGAATGCAGGAGAATCTTTTCTACTACACAGACCTTCAATCTTGTTCTCTGCTTCAGAGAAATGGTAGTGAAAATGTGCAAAGGTTACTGTCATCAATCCACTTCTGTACTTTGTTTTTCTCTCCAGATAAGAACTGGGAAACTCTTTAGCTTTATGAAGAACATCAGAAGGGGGGAATTAAGCCTCCAAATGTTAATGCATTCCTCAAGCTCAGGTCAAATTGACTTTGGTGTACCCATGGTGATTTATATCCACAAAGATTCTGGCATTTGAATGTGCATTTGTCTTTTAACAACTTAATGGTCTCTTGAGACTGAAGTGAGTCCTTGAGTACCTTGAGACTGAAAGTGGAATAATGTAACAGCCACTGTCTTAGCTTTGTGTCTTTCTAGATTAAAACGGGAAGGGCAGTCATACTGGAAAGCAGCATTGTGAGCTCAAACTCAGGATAGAGGATTTATTTGTTTGTTTATTTTAATAATTCTGTAATATCTTTTTCTCAGCACAGAAGAAGCAAAGGCCCTATTAAGTCATCAAGCTCCACTGGGAGCCTGTTGGTTTCAAGTTTCCACTACAAACAAGTAAACAAAGTGGTGTAACAGTCAACTAGTATTGAACAGCTGGAACAGTTATCAGTGATTTTTCTATAAAATCTGAACAGTGTCCGCACTTGTAAAATAGAAATAAAAAGTAAGAAATGTGCAAAGAAGAGCCATCCCCATGTAGTGAGCATAAATTAATTTTCAATATGAGAATGATTAGCTGAACTTTTCACATAAATTTTACTTAGTTCCTTGTTTTGTAAGTCCTGTATTTCTGGTATCTAATAGAAACAGCTACAATCTAGAAACTTGGAGAGGTGAGGAGTAAGAGAGCATAGTACATGTGTATAAAGTATTCACAGGTCTTGAACCCCTATACTTTGTACCGAACATTATCAGTCTATTACCTTTCTGTAAACACCATCCATAAGGGCGAAAGTCTGAACTATGACATTAGGCTCTGTGGCCTGTCAGCATTTGCTTATATTTAGCTGGTTACTGGTGTTGTAATTACAATAAATTCCAGACTATTTATGCTCATAACTTGCTTTCTGCATTTGAAATTAAATTCAACCAATTCATTCTAAAGAATTAGCTAATGTGGTGGTGGAAAGTGATGAAATCTATAAAATGTATTTCACAGACATTTCATGGCAGTTAGTGAGCTAATGAGTTTATCTGCTAGAGAACTGCCCCCAAGTCAGCATCTGCCTCTTATTTATTCTTTATTCTTTTTATTTTTAATTTTATTTTTATTCCTTATTTATTCTTTATTATTCTTTATTCCTTTGTGTTTTGCTTTTTTCAGAGTTTTTTTCTCTTTCACAGTCTAAATACAGTTTTAAAACAGTAATCTTGAGACACTTTTCCTATTGCTATTAATGCCATTTACTTCCACATAATCGCTGTCTTTCGCTCTCATTACTTTGTTTTCCCATGAATGGTCTGCAAGTCCTCTGAAAGCAACAGGCTTTCACTGAAAAAGCAATATTGGCTCATAATGGATCAATTAGGAAGGCATGCGGCACAGCAGAGTGAACAGATCTTGACCATTTTGTAATAGTGAAGAATATTCTGATAATTACAGGTTGATATTTCTTTGAAACGTTTCTCCAGCTGGAATATTTTTACTTAAAATTGGTTATTTTGCACATCCCTTTTTACACATCTGAATATCTATCTAGAATCTACTTGTGTACACAGATGTATATTAAGAAGCATAGCTATGCCATAAATAACATACACACACACATATGGGAAACACACCAAAGTCTTCTGCAAAAGGACAGCAGCAGGGACCTGATGCAGGACTGCTCTGTGTGTGTTGTAACCAGCATATTGAGGGCACTGCTAAAATAAAATGCATTGCTGTGTGCCAGATATTATCCTAAAAATATCATCTATAACTGAGGCTAATTCTTTATATTTTTTGGTACAGTATTTGTCAGATTAACAGTGTAGGAATTCCATGCTTGGCTAAATAATCGAAAAGCCCAAGGTGGGGAATCTGCCTGTTGCTTATGAACTCTTCATGAGAATTAGCTTTGTATGAATATCATACTTTGCATAGGCGTTTTCAAGAGGCAGATTGGTTTGCAATGTGTTGCAGATTCCATTGCCTGTTACCCCCAGGCTTAGATTCTGCGTTAAGGAGAAAGGTGGAAGGATCACTATTGCAACAGCATCGCTTTCGAGAATGCTGACTTCCAGCAAAATTAGCTTATTTGGGGAGAAACTGTCTGGGATTGGAGCTGATCTCAAGATAGAGGAGTCTGTCAACATTTGGAAAAGTAGAAGCTGTTTACTAAAATAGCAGGGTGGGGGCAAGGACTTCTTCACAATCAGGGGAATTTACTGAAGGAGTTGAACAAGGCAGAGGAAAGAGAAGAGGAAGGGAAGGAAATGAAATGTCTTGTGAATGTAGTTCCCTGAGGACTCTCAAAGATGGAGTGAACCTAAGTATGGGGCACTGCGACAGTGTGGTTTCCTTATTGAAGCTTACCTGTTCTAAAAGACAAGTCTTATACTTGAATCATGGGAAAGATGTGGGTATTTCTGTGTGCATGGTGTTTCTTTTTCAATAGGCAAGCATACATCCAGAAGCCCTGAATTTTGAGAATATGCTATAACTACTGCAGTAGCTCTTGTGTCAGCAACAGCGTGTGATTTTTGGGACAATTGGATGGCAGGGCTTCAGGTCCACAAGCTGGTACAGAAACAATGCTCTGAAAAAGTGACAGAGAGACAAAGTGAAGCACCAGTGCTGCAGTAAATTTGGTATAGGCTAGCTTAAAGCAGAGGAGTGTGACACCCAAGGCTTCTGCAATAAATTAATTAGACTAGAGCTTCTGTTTCCGTGGAAATAAGTTCAAGAATAAAATGGGAGTCACACAATTATTACCGATAGGCAGGCATTAAAGACACCTCTGGTGCCTTCTAAGATCTTGGCCAGGATGGCAGACTTTAAGTTATTTATGGGCAGCCAGAGCCTAATGCTTTTAATTTTCTAGATAGCTCAGGAGGCCAGTCAGATTCGCAATACTAGCAGAACGTGTCAGGAAGCCCCAAATCCTACTGCCACAAATGAATAAAATAAGTGGTTTTGGGGAAGATTTATGGTGTTGGTGGACCTGGCTGTTCTATTCGTGCCTGAGAATTTAATCTCTTCTCACGCTCAGGGAGAAATCTTCTTTGGTTTACAGTGTGCTGTTACATTTTAATTTTTAATGTCAAACTCATTTAAATGGATTTGTCCTTGATTCTTGATACGTACTGCTGCCCATGCTGAATTCATTTTCTAATCATATGGAGGTCATATGTGTGGAGACCACACATATGTATTCTTTATACATAGACTATACTCCACTGCAGAATTTATTATCTTATCCTTTAAATATACTGCTGTTACATGCTCAAAATTCAGCTTATCTATATGCTGTAGATATGTTTACCACTAGCAAATTATGAGGCAGTGGAAAAATTGTATTTACCCACAATGCAATCATTCTGCTTTATGGGGTTTTTATTATACAGAAGGAATACCATCAAGATCTATGAGTTTGACCACTACCTTTAAAATAGTAGTGCCCAAATGATGGTTCCCAGGCAGCACAT
The DNA here is from genome assembly GCA_009867235.2 of Psittacus erithacus. Lineage (NCBI taxonomy): Eukaryota > Metazoa > Chordata > Aves > Psittaciformes > Psittacidae > Psittacus > Psittacus erithacus. Next base: position 4,197 of record WYDI02041723.1, read on the forward strand.
TGCCTCTGAGATCCTTTGATAGTGCACACAATTACAAGGAAATTAAAACATTAAAAATGGGGCTAGCAGGGAGAGAAGTGTGTGATGCTGTTCCGTCATGTTTCCTGCTCAATACTGTTGCTCACTGGCCAAAGGAAGTGGAAGAACTGCTCTTAAACATGTGTGAAGAGAAACAGCTACCAGTCTTCTGTTTCAGCAGGTCTAGTAGTATGACTTTGTTAGGTTTTGACATATGCACGTCAAAATATTTCCAAAGAAAACTGCTGCATTCATAGAATATTTTCTATTAGTTATGCACATGGGTGTCCATGCATAAGGAAGGTCTGAACATTTCTCCCCACTACAACCTAATGCCTGTCTCCTCTCTTTCTCTAGGTACCAGATACACACTGGCCTCCAGCACTCCATTATACGGCCAAGCCAGCCCAACTGCTTACCTCTGGATAACATCACGCTACCTCAGAAGCTGAAGGAGGTTGGTTATTCAACACACATGGTTGGCAAATGGCACTTGGGATTTTATCGCAGAGAATGCATGCCCACGCAGAGAGGATTTGACACTTTCTTTGGCTCCCTCTTAGGCAGCGGCGACTATTACACCCACTTCAAATGTGACAGCCCTGGGATATGTGGCTATGACCTGTATGAGAATGACAATGCAGCTTGGGATCACGACAACGGCATCTACTCCACACAGATGTACACACAGAAAGTACAACAAATCTTAGCTTCTCATAACCCCGGGAAGCCGATATTCCTCTATATTGCTTACCAAGCTGTTCATTCGCCTTTGCAGGCACCAGGCAAATATTTTGAACATTATCGATCGATAAATAACATCAATAGGCGAAGATATGCTGCAATGCTGGCTTGTCTGGATGAAGCCATAAACAATGTAACTCTTGCTTTAAAGCAGTATGGCTACTATGAGAATAGCATTATCATATATTCTTCAGATAATGGTGGGCAGCCAATGGCTGGAGGGAGCAACTGGCCTCTCCGAGGAAGCAAAGGGACCTACTGGGAAGGAGGGATCCGTGCTGTTGGGTTTGTCCATAGTCCCCTTCTGAAAAACAAAGGGTCTGTGTGTAAGGAGCTTGTGCACATCACAGACTGGTTCCCCACTTTGATCACCCTGGCAGAAGGGCAGATAGATGAAGATATCCAGCTGGATGGTTATGATATATGGGAAACTATCAGCGAAGGCAGACGTTCTCCGCGGGTAGACATCCTGCACAACATTGACCCAATTTACACCAAAGCCAAAAATGGGTCCTGGGCAGCTGGCTATGGAATCTGGAACACTGCAATTCAGTCTGCCATCAGAGTGAATCATTGGAAACTACTGACAGGAAATCCAGGATACAGTGACTGGGTACCTCCACAGGCCTTCAGTAATGCAGGCCCCAACCGCTGGCACAATGAACGTGTTTCTTGGTCAGCTGGCAAAACAGTGTGGCTCTTCAACATCACTGCTGATCCCTATGAACGAGTGGATCTCTCCACAAGGTATCCAGATGTAGTGAAGCAGCTGCTGCGGCGGCTTTCACAGTTCAATAAGACTGCGGTTCCCGTCCGATACCCACCCAAGGACCCTAGGAGTAACCCAAAGCTGAATGGAGGAGTCTGGGGTCCGTGGTTTAAAGAGGATGAAAAGAAAAAGAAAGCTGATAAAAGTAAAGGTGTGAATAAGCAAAAGAAGAACAAGGAAAAAACAAATCAGAAAAAAGGACAGTCATTACATTGCCGTTCATGTCTTGCTGGTGGATAGACTCTAAGCATGCTTTTTTGCCAAGTCCAAGTCAGTTTAGCCAAACTTGAACTTCAGACAGAATATACTAGAAATGCTAGCTCTGGACTGTGGATGAAGGTTGTCGTCTTTAATTTTGTTCTCTGATTTCACCAGCACAGAATATCTCAAAGCTTCACCTTGAGTGTGCGTAAGCATCTACATGACAAACTTTCTCCTCTACAGGATGAATGCCCATCACTGCTACATTCCAGATCACAATGGGAGTAATATCTCATTTCTGTAAACTACTTTTTGATGGACAAATGGCGGTTTCTTGCCAAATTAGTTGGAATATTTGGAGAGTATAGAGATGTTAGTAGCAGATGTTCTCAAATTTACAAGATGATTCATAGAGAGAAAGGGAAAACAAAACTTGAGAAACTCTGTGGGTCAGTAAGTGTTAGTCACCAAGCCATGACCTTCTTTGATACAACAGCAAAAACCTGAAGCCACCAGAGTAACTTCTTGGAGGTGCTGGGGAGGGGGCCATGGCCATGATGGGAGGAAAGCTGCTTTGAATTAGACTTTGTCTGTCTTACATAAATCAGAAATATTTTTTAAATGTCCTAGATGTGCTAAGCTCCCCCCATTTGTAATAAAACCAGAAGGTTGTTATTCAACACACATGAAGAGCTAGCACACACCAGGTATAATTTATTATAGGCATAGAGAAAAACACATCACCAAAGTGAATGTAATATTTTAACACTTTAAGATAACTATACAGCAATATGTAAAAGATATAATTTATTTTACAGCACAGTACTTATTTCTCCTCCATTGAAACTTTAATTACGGGCTGATGCAAGGTACCCCTTTGGGTGCTAGGGTTGTTTGGGTTTTTTTCCTTTGATTTTAAATTTTATTTCCACTCTATCATTCAGAGATTTTATTTAACAGATCCATATCCTCAGAGTACTGTAAAAGAAAATACTGTATACACTGCTAGGATGAGAAAGGAGAATGATTCAGGTGCATCATTTCATTATGTATTTGCCTCCAATTATTTTGAATGTAACAAAGTGATTATTTAATTTAGTAGTCACATGAATATTGTTCAGTTTCTGTACAGAAGCTAGGGCATCTTCATGTTTGGGGGGAAATTCTACTTTAAACCTTTTATTTATGTATCTATTAAAGTGGTTTATTTTTATGGCACTCATAAAAGTAACCTGCCTCTTTTTTTACATCAAATACAGCAATTCTGTTCTTGTTTATTTTAAATACTCATATTTTTAAAAACTTATTTTAAAAATTCGGCTTTTTTATTACTGTTATTTTTGGTTCAGGGATGATATTTTATGCCATTTCATTTCTGAAACAGAATTTCTTCTTCCAATATGTACATCATTTGAGACACGGTTCAAATTTTGCCCTTTTCCAAGGTGTCTGCATGGATGATTAATGGCTGTACAGACTGCATATTCTTGGTGATCTGTGATAATTGATACAATGCATACGCACATAAAAGTTTCAAGATAAATTATGTTAAGTAAAATTGATGATTCATTTGTTCAACAGCTATAACATTTTGGTAAAATTTAAAATAAGGCTGCTTTTCAACTACCTCTTACTTGACTCAGAAGTCACATTTATATGAGTGAATTAGAGCTGGAAAATTAAACATCTGTAAAATCAGTACATGCTAAAATAGTAATCATGTCCAACGCTCCAACATCACATGACCTTTTTTAAAAAGAAACTAACTGCAGACATATTCTGCCAAACCCTAGTAATTTGCATATTTTCAGCTCTGAGGCTGTTATTAACAAAAACTTACAAACAACACTTGTCATATTTTAGAATTTCATTTTGTAGTGAATATACTGGAGAGAACTTAGAAATGGAATCCTGGAAGTTACCTATAAGTAATAATTATAAAAAGATGATGTGTATCTGCATAAATGTTTAATATTCACTGTTATTTTTCATACTGTATGGCCCTTAGGAGGACTAATTAATTTTCTTAGAAATCTGTCTAGCCTTAAGGTTTGGACTATTCAATGAGTGATCAGGAACTCAAATGTTCTCTGATTTCTCACTTTTTTTTTTTTTTTTTAATGTACCGTTGATGTCCTTAAAGGAAATATTAATAACTATACTCCAAAATGTGATGTATAAAATTCATGTCTTTGAGAAAATACATGTCTGTTTTGTCTTGGAGGAAATGTCAGACTTTTTAAGTTAGCCTGGATCAGCTACCAAGACACAGGTATATGTACAAATGGGACAAAGTCAGAAATTATGAGTTCATATGATGTACTTTTCTAGTTAAAGAATCTACATTTTGTTACTAAACATTAGGAGAGAAATGAAGGAAGTAAGAACTGGTTTTGAAACATTATGCTGTCTTGTTTGCAACTTAATACATAAATCATTATATTTGTGTTTAAAATACCTCCGTGTTTCACACCGAGCATTCATTTTCCATTTCAGCATTAGAAAGAAATAGTAAGCTTTCTGACTTTCCAAGGTCATTTTAAAAAATGCCAAAATCAGAAGTGTAAGCTGAACTGGACATGAAGAAGGACTAAGATATTTTAATTTATTTTGGCATAGTAGAAACAAGGTGCTATGATAAAGTGTTATCCTCATAAGAGTCAATGATCACCCTTTTCCATGAAAGTTTTATGGTTGCTTTGGCTTTTATTGGACAGAAACAACCAGACAGCATTATTCTCCGACAACATTTTATTCTGTAATAATTTGTATCTGTCCCCTCTCTGGAGAGATGGGAGTCCTTGAAAGCTTGTTCAGAACAGAGCAGCAGATCAGTTCTAGCATGCCTGTATATTAAATGTGCCATGAAAGTGTTTTTAGAGTACACAATGGGAGTAAGTTTTGTAAGGCTGCAGTGGCTCTTAGTTAGGCTGATTCCCTTGAAATTGATACTTGATCTGGTACAGGACAAAAGTTGGATTTAGAGGGGGTTAGAAAATAGTTATAATTTGGAAGCCTTTACAAATGTTTTGCTGAAAACAAAATCCTGATGATTTTGATGATCCTGATGTGAAAGAAACATGTTGCAATTTTCCTGTCTACTCTCAGGCAAAATTTCTTTTTTTCACTCCGACAGCGCAAAGTTCTCTAGATTTTGGGGATACCATGTTGTGAGAACTTCACACTCTCACAGCAGGATTTCACAGGTTAGTTACATCTCAGAATGTGTTACATGCCCAGTCTCAGGGAAGGTAAGAGAGGTAAACACTGCAAACAGTTCAAAACCGGCTACCAGACATGATGAAACTGCAGTCCTATACTATGAAGGAGAGCCAACTGTAGTCCTAATTGCTGGGCAGCCATAGCGAGGGAGTTACCATTTTACTCGGGCAGATGTATGTGTGCAAAGTCATGCCTGAATACCAACTGATATTTGATGTAAGTCAGTAACTGGTCTCTCTATCCATGTTTTTTAAGATATCTAGAAAAAGAGTGGGTGGGGGGAGAGAAAGCAAGGGGGGATTTACTTACTGTTTTTACGTTGTCTCAAGCCTTCTATTGCTCTGCATGCTATATGGGTACTAGAAAAAGACAGGTCTGATTGTAACTCTCTGATCTGGTCTTGGTGACATGCATGCCTTTGGGAGGACCAGACTAAGGAGGTTTATCTTCTTTTTCCTTGTATCATTGATAGCTGTGATCCTGGATCATCATTTGTACATCAAGGCAGCCTGAAGAGTGAGAAGGATAACTGTAGGGAAAAGAAGAAAGAAAGAAAAAGGGAAAACCAGAAGCAAGAATGTCTTGCCTTGTGATCTCTGGTCCCTGAGCATAGTATACCATGCTGAATTGCCTTTTAAAATCTTGTAAGTGTGGAAAAATGTTATCATGTTAACTTTTGATTATTGTGGTGGTGGTGGTGTAGTAAAAGTATAAAGCTGGAGACAAACCACTATCCTTGCTACAGATAAAGACCAGTGGAAGGATGTGCCAAGGACGGTAAGTAAATCTAAAATGACAGTCTGTGTGGGGGTCATGTTGTAAGATGTGAAGTTCTGTCATGAAGTTCTCACAACTAATGGAGTCATTAGTGTCTGAAGACATCCAAAAGTTTTCTGCATCTCCTGGGACATGTTCTTGGAAGTGAATCAGACCATTAAAGCCTGCAAGTTTCTCTTTCTCCCTGGAAGAAACGGTGCTGATTGGATTTCAAGCTGATGGAAGAGCCCTCATGTTTCCATCCATGCAGGACTGTACATAGTGAGTTATCTGAAGTATCATCTAAACAGCATTGAAATTTAGGAGTTTCTGATCACACTGCATAAAATAAACTGCTTTTTCTTCCTCTATTCAGGCGCTGCATGTTCAGCAGCCACCACTCATGCTTTAACACAGCCATCCACACTTTAAAAGCTGCCTTTTATAAAGAACATTAGCTTTCTGCCACAGAAAGAGACACAGCACCCAAAGTTAGAACATACGAGGTCAGATACTGGGCTGCAGCATGTGGGGAGTCAACTAGCTTGCTGTTAAAAGTTTAACTTGCTGTTAAAATTTCTTTCAATTGAAGGAGCTTCAGATTTAGCTGAATGCAAAGAGTAAGAGCAGTTTCCAAAATGCAGTTAGACAAAGGAAATGAGGATGTCTGTTCTCCTTAAACTACAAAGGGATGCTGAATTCCTCCCAGTGGCATTATTCAGTGCAAATGGGGGGCTGGATCTATGAGCTTCTACTTCAAAAGTTGTTCAGAAAATCTCTGAAGAAAGAAAAAGAAAGGAAGAAAATAACATGATATGTTTTACAGTATTCCTCTCCTTCTCCCCCCCCCCCCCACCTAACCCCGCCTCGCCCCCCGCCCTGCCGCGGCCCCACA